>VFFE01007664.1:2926036-2957563 GCA_008921705.1 Burhinus oedicnemus | reverse complement strand
GGGGGGGGGGGGGGGAGGAATCCTGACCCACGCTCACAACCGCTGCGTTTCTCTCTCCAGCGCCTGGTGCGGATGAACATGCCAATCTCGCCTGAAGATTTAACCGTCCACTTCACATCCACACTGATGGCCTTGATCCGCACTGCCCTAGAAATCAAACTCGCCTCAGGTGAGAGGGAGGTGATGTCTGACAGCACGTGTGGGCTCAAACCCCAGCTTCTCTGTTAGCTTCGTCTCCTCCCAAAACCACCGAAATCCTGTCCCAGGTGGAAATCCTGTTTTCCTATTGCCTGCCTGCCCTCTGCCAGCACCCGAGGATGAGGGAGCCTCAGGGACAGGCAACAGAGGGTTGTCCTGAGCATCACTCTGCCTTTGGGGTGGCTGCATCCTGGCGTCCCTGTCGATGAGATGTGGAGAGCTTTGGCCATTGCAGCTGGGAGGTCTCGGAGGAGAAGCCCTGTGCTTGTGCTCGTTGCTGTGTAACAGAAATGAGAGTTTCCATACCTCTTTTCTAAACTATTCCAGCATGAGGAAAAACCCATCCCTTCCTCTCCAGTTGCTGTCTGCTGGCAGCAAAGCAGTGACTCCAAGTGCCATTAACCACATTCCACCTTGAGATAAAATTTAATTATTTAAGTGTTTAATCAGGCATTTACTTGACTTCCCAATTAAACATTGCAATGTAATAAAATACATTGGCCTTTTCTCTGGGTCGTTACACTATTTAATCAGGCTGGCTGGGGTCGGAATCAAGGCATGACTGGCCAAAGCGCTTTTATACCTAATTTAAAAGCTAATAGGAGGTAACAATGCTCTTATGAGCAAAGGGCAGGGCAGGGTTAGGATGTTGTGCTATTCCTAAATGTTTTTAGGCCAGCCGTTCAACCTATCTATATTAATTACCTCCCTCATATGTTGCTTAAACTTTGCCTTTGATGCTTTGGGTAGGCACTGCTGGAAGAAGACAAAATTTTGAGCTTGCTAGGACTCCCCTAGGGACTGGCACCGAGTATCAGACACCCATTTCTAAGGATGCATTTAGGACTGCCTGGAATTTTTAGGGGCCAGCCCCTTTTTTCAGTAATAACCTCTAGATAAGGATCCTGAGAGTGTGTTATTTTAGGCTTCTAGTTACCTGTCCGCAATGGTAATTCAGACAGCCTTTCTCAACCCAACAAGGCTCCCCTCACCCTTTTCTTTGGCTGGACACTGGAAGGGAACCAGAGAAGAGAGCTCAGCTGATAGCGCTGCATTCTTTCTAAGGTTTATATCTGCTGTGGGCTGTGAGGTTTTGACCTGTTTTGTTGTTACGTGCTTCGTTTGAATAGGTTTTGTGTGTTACATTTAATTGAGTCTTTAGCGGGACTAACAGGCCCTTAATAAGCCCTCCCTAATGAGTTTCCGTGTGGGAGTTCAAACCACCATGTAGCAGAATACCCAGAGCCTCCTCCCATTACTTTTCTCTTAGAAAAATAATCTCTGTCATTCAGATGAACTATTTAATTGCCTACTGCGCGGTGTGTTCATTTGGGAGCTGGCCTGTTGGCTTACATATACTTTAATCACTTTCCACTTGTGTATTAAGACCCCACTTTGGCCATTTGAATAATGCCGCTGTGCTCAGCTCTCTCCGCTTTACCTTGTGGTGTAGCTGCTGTTGGATGCTGCTGAGATGGCACTGCGTGCTTATGTCTTGTGGCCAAAGGCTTCGGGAAGAGTTGTTGGTGGGGAGGGTTTATAACCAATCCTGGCATTGCTCGTAGTCCAGCACCTCAGACCAAGTCCTTTGCATCATACCTGGGAGATGCTGCTGCTGCTTCCCACTGACACTGGCCAGCACCCCCAGCGAGCAGGCACCTGCAGTTTGGTAGAATAAGTCTGAGCTTCAGTTGAAGCCCCAAGTAATAGCAGAGGGTCAGCAGGTTGAAGTGATGATGGCCCTGCTGAGTTCACACCCTTTTCTCATGGAGGAGGTCGCCGATTCCCTTTGCGACATCTGCTGCATCTGGTGCGGGCTTGCTGTTCGCAAGAAACGGGAGCGGGGGAAATGCCTTTTCCTGCATTTGCTGTGCAAACAGTGGTACGTGCTGACAGGACAAGGATTTGCACTCTTCGTCACGGGCCTCCTTCTCTCCCCTCCCTTTCTGCAGGGGGTGTTAAACAGCACCAGTGCGATGCTGAGTTGAGAAAGGAGATCTCACTGGTTTGGCCCAATCTGTCCCAGAAGACTCTGGATTTGCTGGTGCCTCCTCACAAACGTAAGTGGTCCATCAGCAAGCACCCAACCCATCCCAGCCACCTAAGAAGCCCAGAGTATGTTTCTGCCTCCTTGCCTGCTCTGTCCCTAGCCCCGTCTAGGTGCATGGTCATCTAGAGGATGCAGCCAAGACACCAAGTGCAGTTCAGCTTCTAGGTATCCTCTCTGCAGGGTTCACAGCCTGACTTCCATGCCATGGTCACACAATGAGTAGGGACGCTGAGATCACATCTAGGCATGTATTTCACTCTGCTACAGATTTCCCATACTTAGGAAAAAAAAACCAACCCAGTGCCAAGAAGGGACCGATGCCCTGTGCAGCCCCTTCCAGAGCTTTTTCATAGCTTTGTCTGCCTCCAGCCTGTGCCGTACAGGACAGGAGAGCAATTTCTACAATCTGGACTTCAGAAAACCAGCAGAAAATTAAAGTTTGCTGAGAACTTCAGAATCAGAAGAGAGGTATTTTGGGGCTAGAGGCCTTTGTGTTATTTGATGATGTCCTGGGCGAATGTGCTGAGAAAATGGAAAGTTTGCCATTATCTTGATTGGCCCAGACAAGGGCTCTAGATTCCTGATTAATGAGAAACAGTGCAGAGCAATAAAGGCATTGTTAATTAAGAAAAACGAGGGAGCTGAGGAGGTGCAAATCAGTGGGTAGTGACTGCTTAAGTCTTCTCCTCCCCTCCTCTCTTGATGCTTATGTATCTGCTGCTTTAACTCCTTGCTCTGCGGTAAGTGCCCTGGTGCTGTGCAGGGAAGGGCTGGTGGCACAGCTGTGAGGGTGAAAAAAGACATCTGGAAAAATGAAATTCTCTTTAAATATATATTAGCCCATTATGCCCTGGTTGACCGTAATTCAAAGAAATAGGAATAAAGCTTCTTTGTGGATAAAAAGCTGGCTATGGGTCTGGTATTAATTTAGTAATTCTTCTGTTGGCAATGCTTACGATGCCACAGAGTTTTCCTGCCTGATGTTTTTCTACACGGTCTCTGTGAATGTTTGCCACAGAGAGCTAGAGACAGACGAGTGCCATCCTCCTCAGATGTGAAAGGCAGCAACAGGCAAAGATCTGAAGAAGTCTTCTGTTGTAACCTTTTCTTGGTCTTTTTTTCTTTCCCCCACTTTTATGTGTCTGTTTTGCCTTGTTATTCTAATGTCACCTCTTCTTTCTCCTTGCTTTTCACGCCCAATTGTTGTTGTTTCTTGTGCTCTTTGACTTACCCTTCTCTTCTCCTGATCCTTTCCCTTTTCCCACCTGAATGTCTCTGCTGCGCCTCTGACAGCCGATGAGATGACTGTGGGGAAGGTCTATGCAGCGCTGATGATATTCGACTTCTACAAGCAGAATAAGAACAGCAGGGAACAAGTCCACCAGCCACCTGGAGGCCTGTGCCAGGTACTCAGCCAAAAGGTGTCCTTCTAGGTCCTCCTACTCTTGGGCAGCCTCTTCTCCAGCATTGGGCAGCTCTCATGAGCGTCACTGGCATATTTCATCAAGAAGGTCTGGATGTTTATCCAGGCAGGATTTGAAAATGCTGTCTCAAAAATGGAAACCTGTCCTGAAAATATCTCTCTCTCTTTAAAAAAAAAATAAAAATAAAAAATTGTTGCAGTTGCCTTTTCCAGTAGGTCTGGAAAGGTCTTTTCCAAAAAATGTCAAGTGAGATTTGGCAGTCTGTTTTCCTCTTTGGCAGTTCTATTTTCAGAAGTGGCCTAGGGACTGGGAGACACCAAAAGATTTCTTTGGGACACCAAAGAATTCTTGAAAGCTGATGATAGTTTGGCTATAAAATGTTTAAGTTACTTTTGAAAATGGGAATTATTCAAAATCATTTTGGCTTTAATAGATTTGAAGATTTTTTTACAATTTCTTGAAAATATTTCCACACAACTGGCTTGGGATTGAAACTCCAATGGTTTCCAATAGGACATGTACCTGTTGATTTCAGGATGGTCATCCAGCTGATCTCCAGCACGGCCAGTCTGTCTGTCTCACAGATGGGAGGCTAGAGCAGAGCCAGCGTCACAACGAGCCACCTGAATTGCACAGCCCCTTTGGTCACATCAGCATATGAAACCCCTGCTGCGCTCTGGTGACCGGGGAAATACTTTGTTAGAGGGAAGGGGAATTACAGCGCAACTTTGGCTTGTGCAAAGCCGAGGGCAGCAAGGGAAGGCTGGTGCATGCTTTCTGCTGGGTTGATCTCTCAGGGTGAGAAAGTGGACTTCTTATTAACTAGGAAAAGCACTGCAGCCCATCCTCTCCCTACACAGCTCTGTTTCTGACAACCTCTCCTTCTACTTCACAGCCCGGACCCGTGTCACTCTTCCACCCCCTGAAGGCCACTTTGGAGCAAACCCAGCCCACAGCATTCAACAACGCAAAGGCATTCCTTCGCCAGAAAAGCTCAGCCTCACTCAACAACGGGGGCACGTTGTGAGTATCCCATGACCTCCCCACCAAAGCTGTAAGGCAGAGAAGGGGCACGCTGGGTGTGTGCATCAACCCCGACCACTGCTGCTTCAGTTGCTCTGGAGGTGGGGCAGCACAGCTGGTGACACCAAGACGAGCAGCCCCTTCGTACCATGGCTGGGACAGTTTCCCACCAGTGGCTACCAAAATGCCTCTGTGTGGCTCTGCTTCCCACTGCTGCCTCAAGTGCAGTTAACCATGTGGTGGTAGCCTTGGGTTCTCCAGAGCTGTATGTTTTCTTCATGATCTCCTCTGAGTCTTAGTTGGAGAGCTTTCTGTTTTGGTTAGTTGTAAGTGTGAGTTTGCTTACAGGAATTTGGGATCATTGCAAAACAATCAAACCCCGACCCACCAACCACCACTGCAGTGAGTTCTTGGGAGTCAAAAGATTCTCGGGAACAAAGTCATCCCTCGAGCTCATGGCACTTGGTAACAGCAAGAGCCTCTTGAGGCTTTCCAGGACAGAATCTGGCTCTTTCTCTTTGGGCAAAATAATACCTTCACAGAGAGCTTACTAAACAGTTATAGTAACAACGATCTCCTAATCAATTCTGTATTTCCTGCTCCTCTTCAGGTGACTTTCCTCTGGGTCACAAGTGCTATGGATTTTTAGTGATAGACAACTGAAGTTTAAATATCACGAATAAACTCGATGGGGAAACCAACATCAGACTCAACAGTGAAACCCAGGGTCACCTGTACCACTGTGCATTCAGTGAATATACTTCAGCATGGCCACAGACGTGTTTGACCGATGTCTAACTGGCCTTGTATACATAATTTGCCTGAACTCCAAAATCCTGCATTCTTCTTCATCAGAACTTAAGCTGCAGAAGTTGTTTTCCTTAGTTACTGAAAAAAAAATATAAAATGTGATGGCTGATTTGATTTCCTGGTTGCTCATGGGATCTTCAGCCTGGATAGGGAGTGGCCCTGGCAAAACCCAGGGGACCTTATAGCTTCACCAGCAGCTGTGCCTATCCTGCAACTAGTTTCACAAGTGAAAACTCAAAGGGTATCCGAGTGGTTAAGCTTCATCACAATAAGGTCAGCAAAATCTCTTTGCAAAAGAGTTAATCTTTTTTTTTCTTTTCCTGCTGACAGACCAGCCCCAGAGGGTGGGATCAAAGAGTCCAGTTCTTGGGGGACCCAACGCACCCAGGATGTGTTTTATGAAACCAGGACACCAGCTTTTGAACGAGGCCACTCAGAAGAAATCCCCATCGAACGGGTGAGTAAACAAGGTGAAAATGTGGAGACCGGGGGAGATGCAGTAGATTTTAGGGATGCAGTAGATTTTTAGAAATTTTAGAAAAAATTTAGAAAAAACAGGTGAAGACAGGGTGAAATGCAGTAGACAGTAGAGCTGTCCCTTAAGACAAGCAGTGTTCTGTCTCTTACAACCCCAAGTTTGCTTGAACATTATGGAGAAAACCCAAATCTGGTAGTTTCCACAGTCTGATAGCTGTACATGTGGACATGCTTTTCAAGGAACTATGTGTCTGCTGTGACAGGTTGCTCAAGGTTATCTCTTCCTAGTTGTCCCGTTGTCCCAATCCCATTGTCATTGGTGTCCAAACTCAGGCGAGAGGTTTCACGGGTCACAGCTGGGACTCATTGCCATGGCTGGTGGAAGAGCTTGGCCCACTGTTGTCTTTGAAGACAGCACTGTAGACAGAGTAACCTGGGCACTCCACAGCTCTTAATTTACTCTCTTTCCCACACTAACACCTCTTTGCAATTAAATCACACTTAGCAGAAGCCTGCTCAGTTGACAGCTTCAAAGCTGATGTTCATGTTCTTGCTACTGAAACCATTTCTTGTTTCAATCAGGTGGTAGAAATGAGGGAAATCAGCCCCACACTTGCCAACGGAGAGCACCAACCAGGCCTGGAGAGCCAAGGGCGGGCGGCTTCCATGCCACGCCTGGCCGCC
This sequence comes from Burhinus oedicnemus, assembly GCA_008921705.1. Taxonomy (NCBI): domain Eukaryota; kingdom Metazoa; phylum Chordata; class Aves; order Charadriiformes; family Burhinidae; genus Burhinus; species Burhinus oedicnemus. The sequence continues at coordinate 2,950,897 of VFFE01007664.1, read as the reverse complement.
GAAACTCAGGTGAGCGAGGGAGAATTTACTGGCAGTGGGAGACTGAGAGTGGGTCAAGAACTCAGTATCTTCTCTCTGCTTGCCATGTTGTTGGAAGTTGCTTGTGACTATTTGTTTTAAAAGATGTTTGCTGAACCTGGAGACAGGTAACCAGCCTTTGCACTTGGATGATGGCAGGGATTAATGTGTAGACACAGCACTGTCCCCAATTTTATTCATCCCTGGTTGCAGCAAAAAGCAACCCAGAGAAATCCCTCTGTCTGGGTAGCTAACTGATGACTACCTACCCCAAGCTGTCTATTCTGATTAACTGGGGACAATACTGTTTGCCAGACTGTCTTCCCGGAAGGCATATGTTTCCCACTGAGAGTTGTGCCATCTATCCAGACAGACAGTGAAGGCATGCTCCTGTGCCCAAGCCATAAAGCAAGCTGGAGATGTGCTGTGATTCTCTCTGATGAATGTAGTAGGTACAGAAAAGAGCAGGGACCCTGTGGCTGGAAGGCTGCATTGAGACACTAAGCATCCTCCCTGGGTTTTTTCTCTTCCCACAGTATTTAGCATTGTGAATTTGGTCAGTAGTGTTGTTGAGGACTTCCCTTGTTTAACTTCTAAAGAAATCTCATCGGTCGAGTTGACTTTTACAGCGACTTGTGGACACTACTTAGTGCGTAGGATGTCATGGTTTTCACAGGTCATTTTGGGGCATTTCACATGTTTGTTGCTAGCTTGTTGTCCTGGATGCTCTCCAGCCACCGTCCTGCCTCCTGTGTGTCAGAACATCTTGCCACTCATAGTCGTGTCTCTCATTCAAAGGGCCTGATTCATGCAGTGTCAGGAGTGAGCAGCCCGTGGTTGTGAGCTGTTTCCATTGCTCCTCATGGGAAGCAGAACGTGAAAAATATGCTGCACCCTAAAACTAAAAGCCTGTGTATTGCATACACAGCAAGAGCTCCAACAGATACAATCTTTTTGCTAACGTGCTCAGGCTGGCACAAGCTACGCTTCATCGGCTAGTAAATTTCCCAGCTGATTTCAGAAACTGCAGTCTTTGTGTAAGAGCTGGGATTCTCTGCCTTATCAGGAACACCACTCAACATGCTTAATAAAAGAAACAGACCCCAAAGCAAACGCATACTCCCTCCCTTCTCCCTTCTCAGAACAAAGTTGTCCTTTATTCTAGACCACAAGTAGCACCTTTCCTTCTAAGGCAACGCAGTTGGCAGCAGCAACACCAGCAGCACGAGCCTTTCCTTGGGAAAGTCCTCTCCATTGCAGTCAGATAGCTGCGGGAGCCTCTCTCACAGAGGCACGGTACGCGTTCCCCAGGGCACAGCTGCCCCACGTAAAAGCTGTCTAATCTCGTTATGAATCAGGCCCTTAATCTCTGAGCGGATCTAACCTCATTTAATAATACAATGTTTTGGTGGTTGTAGCTTCAGCTGAATAACCGATGTACTTTCTGTGTGTGTCTTCCCCCTCCATGCCCTCCACCCTTCCTCTCACGTGCTGCTTCTGCTCCCCCCAAACTTTGAGTTCTTTATAACTCTTATTTGCAATGCCTTCTGTTTCTGGGTGCCCCCCTTTCTCTTTGCCTGTCATTCCTCTGTCTTTTTATGTTCCACTTTTTTTTTTTTTTAAAAAAATAATATTACAATCTTCCTATGCTTTCAACCTCACCTCCTCCCTTGCTCTTTGCTGTCCTCCTCCCCCATCACCTCCCCTCCCTTGTCGTCATCGTGTCTGCTGCACATCTGCCGTGATGTCTGACAATGGCTGTACTGTGGGGCTGCTTCAAATAATGTCTCTCATCTTGTCCGAATTGTTTGCAGAGGAGCAAAGCACGGTCACCTGGGAGTTACCTAGCAGTATGTAGTTTGCACTAAGTTGTATCTTATTGAATTCATGTTAAGAAATAATTAACCTTCCTTAACCCTTTACTTTTTTCCCTTCTCATTTGGAGTCCAATGTTGCACCAATGCAGCTGCTATCTCTTTCCACTTTCCTGCTGTCCCTCGATCCACAATTGCACGCCGCACGCTGTAATAGCAGGGATTTTTTGTTTGTTTGTTTTGCTTATTTATTTGTTTTTGTATGCCTTGTTGCACAGGAATTTAGGAAGTGAAAACAATCAGTTTGGTAATGAAGAAGCAATTAGTAACTCTCTGGAGGGTTATGGTAGAGTCTCCCGAGGCTTGTGGGGAGTCTGTGCATGCCCCGTTAACGTAACAAGAGCATTGTCAGGATTTATGGAAAGGGTATTCATTGCATTGCCACTTCCCATTAGTGTCAGTGGGGGCTTCTGTCCCTGGAATAAGCACAGAATCAGGTCCAAAGTCCAAAGAGAGACGTTAATTTCTTATCGATTTGGCTGGCGTTTTGTCTGGAAATTTCTGTTGTCTTCTTCCTGGCAGCTTCTATCTGGGTTTTGGAAATCTGGATAAGCGTTTTTAGTGGGAAGTATTTTCACTTTTTTGCCCATCAGACCATCCAGTTTACAGGCCCCTCTGCCTTCCTCCCTCTTCAGGCTCAACAGTAAGCAAGGAGAGCAAACATGAAGCTCTTCAGTATAATTTCTTGCCCACACAGCAAGAGCCACAGGAGGAGGCAAACGCAGCCCAGCATGGTCCTGCCAACCACACTGCTGCCGACCCCGGGGATGCTCCGATGCCGCAGGCTGTGCTGTGCTCCCCCAGCCCAGCAGCAGGTTCCTTGTGCCTCTGACAAACCTTCCAGCTCTACCACTCCACCTTGCCCTCCAGTGGGAAGCACCAAATTTTGGGTAACTGCCTAGCAAGAGGGAGAGAGAAACAAACAAAAATTCAGCCCAGGCTGCTCCTTTGCAGGCCAGATAATCTGCCCGTGACAGCCCCCCGGGAGGGAGAGCGGTTCTTTCCACCCAAAATAGCAAGCAGAGCTGCGAAACAACTGCCTTCGCGTTGTGTAAATATCACGGGGCAGCAGAGATCTGAAATTCAGGATAAGCAAACAAAACAGCATAGACAGTAAAAATAATACAGGGCTCTTTGGAAAGGTTACAGTGAACAAAGTAAATGTTCTGTGAGAACCGTCATTGGAGGCAGATATTGGATTGTGAATTCAAACAAGCGTCAGAGCTGAGAGATTGGAGGACATCCTGAGCTTCTTCCCCATCAGGCTGGACCACCGTTCTCCAAGGTCTTTCCTCTGCCATGCAGCTTTGATGCAGTGGTAGACCCAGGGAAGCCTCCAGAGGATGGATGAAGCCCTGTCTCCACCGCAGAGCCAGCTGGAGGCCAGCAGAGTGAAAGAGAAGAGAATTGTCCTCATTTTATGAGCTTTATACCTGGTGATTGGGCAGTAGGGAAGGGAAAGGCTGTGAGAATAGCTGTCCTGCAGTCCACTTGTCTTGGTTTCTGCAGAGCATCTTTGCAAGGTTTTGAACCTAAAGGGAAGGGAGCAGAGTCTGGAGCTGCCACTGGCATAGGAACAGGATCCAGCAATGCCCATGAGAGGCTATGTTACTGCGCTCAGCGTCCAGATGTTTGGCTAGGAATGATTTGAAAACAGCAATAGCCAACACAAGTAGTCGCTTTTGGAGAGGTCCTAGTAGAATTGCAGGACACGCATGCTATTCTGCTTGTCCCAGCCACAAGGGCTTCAAGGAGTGACGGTGGGACAAGAGAGGTTTAAATGTTTGACGGGAGTCATCTTCAATTGCAGGGAGATAGAAGTAATTTCTCGGTGGCTTGGCCTGTACCTTGCCCACTTATTCCTGATTTTTCTCCCTCTCCATGTGATGCCCAGCAACGCTTTCATGCTTTTCTCTTTGGAGTTGCTTTGGGATAACCACATGCCCTGAAGCAGCTTTGGGTGAAACTAATCTTGGAGAATTATCTTTGTGAGGCGCTTGGCTACTGTGCTGCCCTACGCCCCTGCTAATCTCCTGTGGACTCCTGTGATGCTGTGTTTGGTGTGAAGTGCTGCATATCGCTCTGTGCCCATGGTACCTGTGGATTGGCACTCTTGCTAAAAGTAAAGCCCATTTCAACAAATGGAGATCACATTTGCTCCTCAAATTTAGCACTCAACCTACCATTCCACAAGTCCTTCTGCCCATTCCAGTTATATCCAATTAACTATTTTTCTCCTTCCCCTCCTTACCCCTTTCTCTTCCTGTATAACCCTCCCCATACTGGGAACCAAGCAGCTGAGCACGGTGCAGCACCTGTCCTCACCCTGCTCCATGTCCCTCTCTCTGCCTTGCAGCCCATCCCGGACACCAGCCCCATGAAGCGCTCCGTCTCTACGCTGACCCCACAGCGCCCTCACGCCATGCACCTCTACGAATACTCCTTGGAGCGCATGCCGCCGGAGCAAGGCCATCACCACCATCACCACCGCTGCCACCGGCGGAAAGAGAAGAAGCAGAAGTCCTTGGATAGGTCTCCCCATCAGCTGGCCGATGGAGAAGCTGGTAAGTGCTTTGCAAACAAGGATTTGTCCCTTGTCCTTCTCCTTTCAGGGTGCACAGCAGTCATATGATGTGATTTGGGGTCCCCTCTGCATGGAACGACCTCCCTGCCCCACACATGGGAGTTCCTCCCATGTTGGTGACCCCCAACCAACGTTCTTCTTTCAGTGGCCCAGTCTGGTGAGTCTTCTTCCAAGGACAAGAAGCAGGAACGTGGTCGGTCCCAAGAAAGGAAGCAGCACTCTTCTTCCTCCTCTGAAAAGCAGCGCTTCTACTCCTGCGACCGCTACGGCAGCCGGGACCGTTCTCAGCCCAAGTCTGCCGATCAGAGTAGGCCCACCTCACCCAATGGAGGGCCAGAGCAAGGTCCACACAGACAGGTGAGGAGATGCAGGGTAGGAAAAGACCTTAAGGTCTTTCAGGGATGTATGCACCTTTTCCATATTTTCCTTAAAATAAAGGAGACAGAATGGGGAAGAAAAGCCAGGCAGTAGGAGATAAAGCTGTTGAGGTCCTGCTTGGTGCTTCACATCCAAAATGGGGATGGAAATGTCACTTGGTGGCTCTTTAGTAGCCACCTACAGAGTGAGTGACTCCAGACATCTCGCAGAGACCCTACTGCCAGGGACACTCTTGCTTATGGTTTCAGCAGAGCAGCCAGGGAGACCTGAGAACTGGCAGGTCATGATGCTGGTGCAGAAAGTGTATCTGAGCCAAGGCAGACTGGTAGCGTGGTGTGGGACCTGGGCAACTGAGCTGAACCGTTCCCCTGCCAGTGGTGTTAGTTCAGCACCTCCTGCTGCCCCATGCACAAACATTTGGTGGTTGCCAGAGAAATCCTTACCATGGCAGGACAAGGCAGTGTAACACAGTACAGGGGCTCCAGACGGCCAGAGCTGCAATTTCAGCAGGGTTTGCTCTTATTAGCAGGATTTTCCGACTGCTGGAGCGTAGGCTTCAGAGCTGTCCTGTATTGTGGAACAGGTCGATTTTCTGAAAATTGAGGAAAAAGTCCTTTTTCCCTAGTGTGAAATCAATCTTCAAATGTGCTCTCCAGCTGGCAGGAGAAATCACGGTAAGGGAGAGGAGGAATGCAGGAGAAGGCAGGACCTGGGCAGAAGGGGAGAGAGCTCAGCCCCGGGCCAGCGTGATCCCTGCAAACATCTCCAAGCAATGCATAGCCACTGTGCCAAGAGGGGAGGCTTTGCCCACTTTCCAAAATCTCCCTAAATTTGCAGCCTGCTGGTGGACTGTGACTGGCCGGGTGCCTTGGGAGGGGCTGAGCCGCGCTGTCAGCTGGGAGCCCCTGCAGCATCCTCAGCTGATGGGGAACGGGAGGAAATCCTGCATTTGGCACCAGTTAGAGTTCAGGGGAAGTATTTAAATGAAAAGGCTTCGTAGTGTCCCACTACCTGCAAAATGAAGCAGCTTTTTGTCTCCTTACCCTGTCCCGTGCCTTTCTGTCTTCCTGTGTGGTCCTTAGCAGCATCCAGGCTGCAGCATGAGAGTGGGACTGGAGAAACCATCGGCTCAGGGCTGCTGGAGGCACCCAGGGCATGGGACACGCTTTGCGCTGTCATTCTCAGCTGGGAGCAGATGTGACATTGTGTTGAGGTCCGATGCACCCATGACTGTGCAGCCATAGCAAGAGGGAGCTGCAGCCCTACAGGTCTTTTCCGTCTTTTGTTGCTGCAGTCTCCGACTGGTCTTTGTCTGGGTTTTTCAGATCATAGAATCATAGAGTCATTTAGGTTGGGAGGGACCTTAAAGACTATCTAGTTCCAACCCCCCTGCCATGGCCAGGGACATCTCCCACTAGACCTGGTTGCTCAAAGCCCCGTCCAACCTGGCCTTGAACACCTCCGGGGATGGGGCCTCCACAGCTTCTCTGGGCAACCTGGGCCACTGTCTCACCACCCTCAGAGTGAAAAACTTCTTCCTGAGATCTATTCTAAATGATGAATTTTTCCTTCCATTTCTTAATTTCTCCCTCTGCTTTGAGAGGCAGGAAGATGGCCCTGTATTTTAGTATGATGACTCTCCTTTCTTGCATGCTCAGCTTACCAGAAGTTTAAATATCACGTATGTTTTAATTAAAAAAACCTGAAACTTTCCCATAGTTAATGGACGATCAGCATTAGAGCATCAGCTGCCTTGTATAAACCCGTTCCCCCAGCTCTGAGGAATTCTGTATTGTCCCCCACGTCCCATGTGGGTTTAGTATGGCAAGGCACAGAAAGACTGTTGTATTTTATCCGCTCACAGTTTATCTACTTTGAGTGGAGCTGCTCATACGTTCCCTCATTGTTCTGAAAAAAACCAACACCAGAATAAAAAAGATAGCCAAACCAGCATATCAGTTCTGTCCCGATGAACTGAAGCCCCCTTGACATAATAAGGTGTCCGCGAGAAGCTCTGTCAGTCCATTGCTGGCATTATTTTGGCTCGATAACAAGGTGCTTGTTAACTCTCAAGTATTTTCTTTGTTAGTCAGTCCCTCTCCTTGGAAGTTGCCGCTATTCCCAGGAGCCCTGGCCCAGCATGTTTCACCAGGTCCCTGGAAGCCCCTGTATATCCCAAAAAGAGGGGCTGGCTTGAGCTTCACCCTGCCAATGAGGTGGCTCCGTTCCAGCTAGAGCCAAGACAAAAATCAGGACAGGTTTGGTTCAAAAAGAAGTTCTTTGGAGATTTTCGTAACACAAGAAGAGGAGACAAGAAAACCAAGCTATGAACATTTCATTGTAGGTCAACTCACAATGCTTTGTTGGACCTGCATAGAAATGTAGTGCATCTTCTGTGAATTATTTCACTGTTTCCTTTTCAGTGCAGGTGAATTGTTAAATAGAAATCCCATTTCACGATGAATCTGGGAAAAATATTTTTTGAATGAGATGAAACTTGTTGGAATTTCAAAATATTTCAGCAGGAGGGAGCTTGTTAGACATTTTGAAAAAAGACCTCACAATTTTTTTTTGTAATCAAGACTATTTTCTGAATTGGTCCTGGACCAAAGAAGTTTGAAAATCTTGCAAAAACATTTTTCAGCAGCTTAACACTTACCAAAACAATGTAGTTCTGCTTTTCTTTTTTAAGTATTGTAATTTTGAGGTGCTAAGCCTCAGGCCCTTGGAAAAAGCCGGGCATCTTCTCCTGGATGTTGGGACACTGTAGGTCACTGGATGGTGGTCCCCATCTCCTCCATCACCACGGGGAGGCAGGTGACGGGAGGCAGCTTGGCCAGGGGCAGGTGCCTGGGATGGGAACGGGGGTCTGGAGCAGAGAGTGAGGCTGAAACATGGGGAAGCCAGAGGAAGGGAGAGGGTGAAAATGAAAGAAGAGAAAGGCAAAGCTGCGGTTTCCAGGCTGTAAAAGATGTGAGTCACTGGTCCGGGAGCAGGAGCAGTGAATGCCGTAGGTGTCCCCAGTGCCTGCGGAGAGCGGGGCTGCGGTTGGTGACAGCCACGCTGCTCTGCAACCCCGGACAATGCGGGAATTGCCACCTCTTCTGATAGACGTGGCAGGACTCATGGCAACAGTGGCTAAAATAGCCTCTTCATCTGGCACTGCTGGGCTTGCCCTGAAAACTGTGCTGGGAAACCCGGGCAGAGCAGAACAAGCCTTGACTGACAGCCCGACAAGCAACAACCCGATGGTTTTACAGGAAGGAAAAAAAACACTCTCTAAAAATTAAAGGTCTGGTCTCAAAGTGTCACGGAAAACTGAGGGATTTTTAAAATGCATTCACAGGGCTATTCATGTATTGCCCTGGGAGAATGTAAAGAGAAATGCCAAAACAAGGGCCCATTCCTCTCGCTCATGGCATTTTTTCTAACTTACTGTAGCTTAGTTCACTCCCACATGTGACTATTACTAACCCAGGGAGCTGCCAGTCTCTTCTACCACTCAAAAATCAAATGCGTAATATTAAAGAGGACGCATTTTTAAGGAACTTGTTAGGTAAAGGCCATCCAAAAAGCTTTTTGTTGTTTTTTCGGAAAGTGCCTACTTAGTCAAAATACATTTCATTCCCCAAACTACCAAACAATAGTCCACCCCCAAATCCTCCTTCCACGTAACCCGGTTTTGACCCCAGAAATGATCCCCAACAGCAGCATTAACAACCGTCAGGTGAAGTTCTGCAAAATTCCGCCCCAAAGCAGAGTGCTGGTTTGCAAAATTGTATTTGCATAAAAATACCATAGGTTTTTGAGCTGCTCCCGCCTAGTTCAGGTAAGGCGCATGTCGAGCCTGTGTATGATGTGGATGCCTTCCCTCCGGACAGTGTCCCCTTCTGTTGGAGCCGTCTGCCAGTTTCCGTCCTACCGATGCTCTGATCGTTTCTGTTCTTATTTACTGCTCGCAGAACTTTAGTTCTCCAGCTCTTTATATCTTGTGTTGAATTATTTCTCAAGAACCTCCTTCCCCTAACTGTGCTTGTCTAAACTCTCTCTTTTTTGCTTTTCTTTCCTCTTGTGACTTGTCCCTCCCTCCTGTTGCTTCTCCTTCTGTTTTATACCTGCCTGCCTTTGTGTTTGTCTGGTGTTTCCCTTTTTTATTTTTTGATTTGCTTTGTTCCAATTTTTATGTAGGGCAGTGGTTCAGTTAATGGGAGCCCCTTGCTGTCGACATCTGGTGCTAGTACCCCATGCCGGGGTCGGAGGCAGCTCCCACAGACTCCACTGACCCCACGTCCCAGCATCACTTACAAGACCGCTAACTCCTCGCCTGTGCACTTCACCAGTTTCCAAACCGGCCTGCCCACTTTCTCCCCGGGACGCCTGAGCCGCGGCTTGTCCGAGCACAACGCACTGCTGCACGGGGACCAGCAGCCGCCCCCGCCGGCGGTGGCCCGCATCGGCTCCGACCCCTACTTGGGCCACCGTGATGATGCCGACAGCCCCTACCGCACGGTGCCGGAGGACACCCTCACCTTCGAGGAGGCGGTGGCCACCAACTCGGGACGGTCCTCAAGGACTTCTTACGTCTCCTCCTTGACCTCCCAGTCCCACCAAATCCGCAGGGTGCCCAACGGCTACCATTACACGCTGGGTATCAACACGGGCCCCGGGACTGGCACCAGAGGACGTAGTTACTACCACGAAGCTGATGAGGATGACTGGTGCTAGCGGCATGGCGAAACCCTTCAAGGTGTGCGCATTTAAAATCGATGAGTTTTATCATCTGGAAGGCTGTGTGCTCCAAGGCATGCGGTGCCTGGGGCCGGAGGGGGCCCATGGGGCAGCCCCTGCCGTGAGAACTGCTCCGCCCTTGGGGCCGGTGACACTCCTGCAGCCTCTCTCCTCTCTTTTTCTTTTTTTTTTCTTTTCCTTTTTTTTTTTTTTTTTTTTTTTTTTTCCTTTTTATGTATTATGAAATAGTCTTTGAGAATATATTTTCTATGAACTGTGAAAGAATGAAAGAAATCCGTAGTACTTGCAGCCTGAGTCACACATAGAATTCATATTTCTTGTAACTTTTTGTTTCTGAACTTCATCACCTTTAACCAAGGTGACAAACCACCCACCTTTCATGACCAAGCTCCTCTGAAATTATGTGCTTATTATGCAAATTTTAGATGATACTTGCAAGTGGCCAGGATAAAGAAATACCTCATTTTCTTCAGATCTATCAAAAGAATTGGCTGCAGGTAAGATTAGATTTTTAAATCCATTCATGATATTTGCTACTTACCACATTCTTTGTGAGAGACAAGTCATGGCTAACAGGAAGCTTGCATTTTCGGTTGTGAAAGGGTACAGAGTACAACTATCTGGGCTTCAATATTTCACTAAGAACATGCAATAAACAAAAAGCCCACTCCCAAAGAATACGGCAATCAGAATAATGGAATAAACCTTGCTTCACCATTCCATACAGCTTGGAAAAGCCCAGAATTCAAAGTGCCAGTAGATTGAGATCAAGTATGAAAGTTCATAAACTGTCTGGAAAGACCTGTGATAACACACTTTGGTTTAAAAAATTCATCCACAATACTTTATACATCTAATTTGGAGATGCACAGGCATATCCACGCCTATCTGACCATCACATGTACTTGTTCCACACTGGCTGCTGTCATAGACAAGGTATTCACACATAGACAGATAGATATGTCTGAAGCAGAAAGGCCATCACGTTTTCTCATGTTCTGTCAGCTTGTCACAGATTACAAAACGAAAAATCTGTTCTCAGGTATTAGGCATCCACTCTTTAATTCCTTATACAGGGTACCACACCAATAAAACAATGATGGACAGCACTACGGCATCAAGTGAGAGGAGAAAACAACTCACCCTGATAACAAATCTAAGAACTCCTACCCTTCTGAATTAGTGTAATTCATTCACATAGGACTTCACATCAGAGATCCATTAGAGGGCTAGACCCCCAGCTGCAGCATGGTGGCCATTTCTCTTATGCCAGGAACGTATTATAAAGGTAACAGATACCAAAATAAAGTGAATCCTGCTGTCAGAACAGACCCAAGCAGTTCTGCCAACACCCATGCCTGGCTCACACTGCACCAGCAAAAGGTAAATATTAGATGATGACACCATGTTTTGACGTGCCTTGGTCATCAGGAAGCAGCATGAATTGCTCAACAGACAAAACAAGTTATGTAGTTTTCTGCATCACAGAGAAGAAAGATCACACCAATTAGGACCATAACCAATTCAGAGCCATCAGGACCATTAACTCTGCCCTCTAACCTGCATTCCTGTCATTCTGCGCGGCCGCAAGAATCAAACGTACCTAGCGTCAGCTATGAATTTGTAACCATCAATGCTGCAGCTGAACAATATACAGGTTTCCTTAACATCTTACCTCAGAAAGCTCCACAAGCACCACACTGAACATATTAACAACACAACAGCTATTCCTTCTCAAACGAGGCACTAGATAACTTCGTTACATTTTTCCCACAACGTAATCAAGGATTTAACAGTCATTGCGCAAAAATAATCGCTACACTGAAGATGTGAGAGAAACCTGCTAGGATAGGTTTTGCCCCAAAAATGCATATTGTGAAAGTGTAACAGAGAAGCAAATTAAAGAGAAATGTTTTAGAAAATTAGAAAGTAAGTTAATAAAGCTTTAAGAGGGTTTTTTTTTTAATTCTCTGACACAGTAAATTTATTTAAGACTTGCAGACTGCATATATTTATTTGCCTAGTTTTGTTGTAGCAGTTAAATGCAACCTAATGCGGTACACACAGATACATTTTTTCCCCCACAGCAGTTCTAACCTGCTTTATTTTTAATTTTAAAAAAATTCAATATTAAAACAATATTATGCATGTGGAGTATAATCAAGTACTATATTGTACTTTGTACTATACTATGTTTTGGTCTTAAATTTTGAAATAATACATAACCACTGAATGGAAAAGAAGTTTTCAGATCAGTCATTAGAAGCCTTTTAGTATCTGATGAAGATTTAGGGGTTTTAAAAATGTCAGTATGTGTATTCCTTTCCAATTTTCACATACAGATCAAAACTGGGAAACAATATTTTGGTATGAAAGAGCTCAACAGACATGATAGGAATTATTTATTTCAATAATAATTCTATAGTTAAATACCTCCTCTTAACAAGAATTTGTTCCAGACTTTCTCTTCCATCTTCATGGAACCAGTAATCAAAAATTTAACTTTCCACACTTACTTTTTTGAAGGAAATCATACATATACATGCATATCCTTCCAAAAGTTAAAAAATTTATCTCAACACAGGAACAAAATAACAGCCCATATGGTATTGTGCTTTCTCTGAAGTAGATTCTGACCAGCAAGGATTTTATGCCAAGTCTTAACTTAAACTATACTTTCGTAGTATTACCCTCTCTTAAAACTACTGATTCACAGGAAAAGGCAGTTTCATCATTTTTCTTTCAAGACTCAAAGATCTGAGACTATTTTTTTTAACTTTTATTCTGTGTTTACTTTCAGAGAAATAATCACAGCTTTCCAGTGCTTCATAGATGAATGTTTTGTAGCTAACGTAACCAGGCCATAATAGGAATCAGTATGCCATACCAAACAAAAATTACTTTGTAGGAAGCTAACGGAAATTCACTTACTACAGAAATATCACTTGCTTATGACAAACAGACGAACGATTCACAAATGCAAATGAGAAAAAAATATTCTACAAAAAGAAAACACATTTGATTTTAGTCACAATTTAGAAAAGTGTTTATAAGATGTTCTAAGATAAGACACATTCCTTTCAATGCCCCTGTAAAAGTCCCCTACCTGCGTAATATGAAAAGCCTAATCAACTAACTCAAATCAACAAAACTACCACTACAAACTAAAAAACCTACAAACTTACAAAATCAATTTTTTGTCTAAAATTTAGATATTCTTGCATCACCAAGTAACTGATTTAGTCATCTACAGTAAAGACATATAGTGGAAAGCATTTACTAGTGCCATAGTGATAGATTCACCCCGCATCATGCCATCGGGCTCTCTGTGATGGCTATTCAACCAGCGAGTAAAACAGCAAAACAAGATTTCACAGAGTCCTGTTTTAAATGTCATGCTCAACAACGCCATTGCACCAAAAAAAGTCTGAAAACTGAACTGGGCTTTGACATCATGCATCAAGCTAAGCAGCATCAATTCTCTCCTCCAAGAGCCTAATAGGCTAGGTCTGTTCTTCCAACAAATTCACTGAAATATCTGTAATGATCACAGCTCTGTCATCAGGGGTGAAAAAGCCTGCCTAACAAAACCTGAAAAAATGATTGCAAAGTTTGACAGTTTTTTAAAACTAACGATTCAGTAGCCATTTGCTATCTGACCTTCATTATGATTTTTTTCATTATCATGTTGCAAAAATCTATTACATTACAGACTGAAGCTATTAGTCATTAGAAAGCCAGTACCGTGTTCCCAAAACTGGGGAATCATCATTAACATTAATTTCAAAGGATACCATTAAAAGAGACAATATTCAATATTTTACTCGCTAATTCTACTGTAATTTCTATTATAAAAGCATGCAGGAAGGTTATACCAGCCTGGATGATCGGTCATTTTTTCTGAACCATTTTGTTTTCCAGGGAAAGCCTCTATAGTATCTAGGGCATGTGGGGATACCTCAGTGGAATTCTGAGTTCAAGCAGCCGTTCTGTAGTACTGATACAGCGGTAGCTACAGAGGGCACCTATTTCCACATTTAAAAAGATCAGTACTGATGCAATACAGGGAAACAAGGAGAGAGGCAGGGCATTCCCTCACAAAGGTATTATAGCTTAAATCTTTCATCTTACTCTATTTCATGTGTGTTCTAGGGACTACCATGAAGACTTTGCTCCTATTATCCTCTCCTCACAGTACTTCTGTATGATCTAAAGCATGATCTGCTTTTCTGTGCCTTTATTTCTCTCATGTCAGGTTCATTTACCAAATAAGGACACTTGTTTTCTTTACATCGTATTTGATGTAGTCTCATTTGCTATCCGGGTGCTATTCTTAGGATACATGATGCCAAATGAATTGTCTGGAATATACGAATACTTATTAGCGCAAAATTTCAACTAAGGAGTTAGAAGGTTGTTGCCAGCACTTACAGAACAGCTCAACGAAACAGCTATCTTGTTCATGATCTTAGCCTCTTTCCATACATTAAGGGCTTCCTTAGACAGGAAGCCTTAAAAGGGGAAAAACAGATTAACAAAAACAACACAATATCCCCACCTTGTAATCACAAGGAATTTTGTACCCAAGTCACAAAACCTTACACATGCATGCATGCACAGATACATACATACATACCTATTTAATCCCAAATAGCACTAACTGCTATAATTCATTTTACCATTCTCAAGTTCTCCAAGTTTTTAGTTGTCCTAACTCAAAATTCCAGTTCAGTAACTTGAGAAATACATTACATTTCTAAGAAACATACTTGGAAAAAAAGTTGGAGGGTTTTTGGTAGACACCTGTTTAGATCCACCTATTTCTATTATAAAGTGCTGGTCCAGTACATTGCAGAAAATCACAGCTGGGAGAGGTGCCCACTGCAAAGTTGTCTAATCTGTCCCCTAACTGCACGACGGTATCAATGGTAATGCTATCATCCTAGATGGATGTTTGCCTAGTCTGTACTGTAATATCAGTAACGGTGAGGATTTGACAGCCTCTGCAGATACACTATTCCAATGCTTTACTACTGTTATAATTTGAACGGGGATTTTGGGGTTTGGGTTTGCTTGTTTTCCCTAATTTCTAACCTCAGCCCCTCTTGGTGAAAATGATTCAAGCTTTAAGGAAGTCCTAAGTGACAGCAGGGCTGTGCAAGGGGTACATGAAGTGAAGCACTGTGGCAACTGTGGGAAAGAACAAATAATCTTTAGGGGCTGGAATTCCTGGCAAGAGGTGGGAAAACAGAAAGATGAGAAGGTGCGAGGAGAAGTCCTGTGGACCTCAAAACTAAGATGAGCAGAACTCAAATGTTGTTGAAGTGGTATCTAGGAATTGGGGAGCCAGGCTAAGAGTGTCTTTGTGGAACATGTTTTTCATGTAGGTATAATGCCTTTGCCATTATAAGTCATGGCAATCAAAAGAGAAGGTAACGATGTCCTGGAAGTGTGCTTTAACACACACACATGGGGGTGGGGGGGGTGGAAAGTCTATCTAGTGGTGAAAGAAGCTACTCTCTGCTAATAAAACCGTGGCATATTTATCTTGCAAAGTCTTGAATAACTCATATATATAACAGAGACATCTATAAATAAGCCAGTAAAGAAAAGCAGGTAGCTCCAAGGTATAACTTACTCAGTTTTCTGAAAAACATGATTCCCATTGAGACACTGTATTCCACTGTAACCCACTATATTCCATTATCCACAGGGATAACAGATTAAGTCATATAAGAAGACTGAAGCAGTCCTTGCCAGGTGTGTCCCAGAAATAAAAGGAGCTCAGCTCTCGTATTCCACAATTTCAGCTTTTAGTCCACACAGATCTTCAAAGACAGCAAGGAAGCAGGAAACGACAACAGTGGGATTTTAGTGCTGCCACCCAGTTTTCATCTAGGAGAAGCACAGGTGCTTCTGCACTGTATGACATGGTCATGGTCACCACTGAGGTACATCTGCAAAGGATTTCAATCTTGTAGAAGTTTAAAGAGAAGGGCTAAACTGGGCACTCATTTCTCTACTGAACCTGAGCCTTGGTAATTGAAAGAAGAATACGGTCCCATAACACGCTAAAAGCAATCAGGGAACAGGCCACCTCGCTACCATATATTTGAAATATAATATAGGTATTTTAGTGATTTCAAAAGACTCTTGCCCATGTTCAGACTTATCACAAAGGGAGAAGATAGCCTCTGTAATTAAGCTGTTTATCTGAAACTAAAAATTGGATTAATTTTTCTTTCCCTCCTACACCACTGGAACCTCATCCAACTTCTGTCATCTTCCAAAAAACTTTCTAATTGAAACGTCTGCAATGAAAAAAAAAAAATTCACGATGGCAAAAGGTGTCCAATTAGCAAACCTAAAAACACGCATCCTTCCACAAAAATGATACATTTCAGGCAGCAAAACCAGTTCCCAAATGAATGTACTACGGCAGGTCTGGAAGGAAAGTGCAGTGTCTAAGCTGAGCGGGTGAACTGACGGGCAAAATTTTGTCTATTGTTCAGAGGCGATGGATCCAGACCCTCATCTGCAGGACCACAACAGTCCTTTTTCTAAGTGGAGAATAAACCTATTTTTCAGTGCACTAGCTTATCCTGCACCACTGCTGCCTTACTAAAGGAAGGATTGTTTCCTATAATACAAAATATTATTACAGATTTACTATGTGAGCAAACCAATCTGTTGAAAGTAGGAAAGATGAATAATAGCTCTATGGACTTCCAAAGTAATTAAAGTGGAAATAAACATTCGTTTATAACATTCAGCATTTAGCTATAATCTACTGGTAATAGACACAAGTAAGATTTCATATACAACAGGAGAAACTGGAACCAAGTATTCATACAACTTCTGGAAATAAGATGATTAGTCAACTACAAATATTAAACTATACCTATAAAACCTTTCCCTTCAATGTCACAGCTGAGGGGATCAGGGTAGGGAAGGGGGAGAAAGGAAGGTGGAAAGGAGAAAAAGCACCACCATCCAACTAAAGAGGTTCCTTTTAGGATCATGGCATAAATGTGATAAATTCACCCCACAACCACCTGAGACAGGAAGCAGCATTTTAAAATACACAGTGATATGCACACCGTGACTTCTGACACGGACAGACCTGGTCATAATAAATCTGGGGAATTATACTCCAAAATATTCAGGAACTGACTGAACCAAGTCAAATAACCCTTCGTCATGGAGCTTATGTCTTGGAGCTTAAAATACAGCTGTGCCAGAGTTAAGTTTAGAGCAGGTAAGTGAAGTGAGAAGGAAGACAGCAAGAAAGATTTTAATCCACACTTTTGCTAGCTTACCACCTGGACCCAGGAAACAGCACACCGGCCACAGTCCTTCCAGCCTGCTGTGCCTGCCAATATTCTTTTTTGTGAACAAGGCAAGACACATAGAGTACCACAAAGCTGCTCTTAAACTACCAGGAAAGTCCCTGGTTTTACTTCTGTTTGCACTGCCTGAATGGAGAGCAATCTTAAACCAAGTACTGAGTCTTTTTTTGTTTAACCTCGGCAACTGTTTGGGGAACATGTGGTGCCAGACCACATCTTTTTTTCTTTTTCTTTAAAGAAAAACACTTAGAAACAAAGAAAGCTAGCCTCCCTACCCAGCTAAAAAAGTAGCATGTATAAGCAAGGTTTGATTCAAAGTCACTACAATAATTGTGAGGAATCCACTAACTTCAACTGCCACAAATTCAAGCTCATATATATGTTTGTTGCCATTTATTTTGAAAATCAAACTTGTTAGCTATAAATGACAGGTTCTGCTGCGCCAGTATTATGGCCTACTAAGTACTAAACAGCATTTCATTAGCAAAATTAAAGTGACATCTAACCATCTTTTAAGTGTCCTTCTTTCAAATGCATCAATTAAACTAAACTGCAAATGGACGACAGTGGGAAAAACCCATTCTAGCAGAGCTTGCCTTCAGCAGGTGAGCTTTTCTCACAGACAGTCATCTGAACAACAGCAGGACAAAAATGACTATTCATGGGATCAGACCCTAATATTCAAACATAGATAATTCAGGCTTAACTATCATTATATCTAAGTATTGTTATGTTGCAAATTTAAAGACACTCCTACTCTACAATTCATAGGGACAAATTATTTGTTTTCACAGAAACCGCTTAAAGATTTTTGGAATATCCACTAGGTTCCAGCCTTACTAGGACTAACCCAGTCTGACTATATATAGGACTTCTAACACTTTGTTCTAGGGGCCAGGAAATCTTCAGTATTCAGAGACTCTTTGGTATCCAGAGCTAGATGGAAAACCTTTGGCAAATGGAGGCAGTACAAAGCAGCAATCAGAGCAGCTTTTTCAAAAGATCTAAACCCCACACCTCATACTGCTTCTTTCATGCAAGTGCAAGGGAATGACAAAGTATTGTGGCTGCCGCCTTTGCATGGCATCACCAGGGAAGAAGGGAATGACTGTCTACATTGGGAGTATCAACAGAATCTGAATTTTGACTTTCCCGAAGAAGACTGCAGAGGCAAACAGAATGACCCAGCTCTCCCTATCCCAGTACCCTTGTGCAAAGGGGAAAGGCCATCAAGAAGCTGGCCTTAAACTAACTGGGGTACAATTAGAAATCTTAATCTTGTCACACATGCTAAATTCAAGATCTACAGAACTGACAATGTATAAACTCCGATACTTGCAGTCAATGAAGGTTATGGGCAAAGAGTGACAGGCATTGAGCAAATGCATAAGCTGCTCTGTAAAAGAGCAATCTATTAAGGGCTTATATTTTGGACAGTTTGAGAAACACAGGGGGAAGTGATTACTGTTCCTTTAAAGGAACAATGCAGGAAAAAGAAAGGCAATTTTAGCCTGGAGGTAGCTGATATAGAATGCCAGCTGAACTAGAGGAACCTATGGAGGCTCCTGGGATTGCTATAGAGATGGAAGAAGAGTTTCAGTTAGGTAATTAGAGCTTCAATAGAAGAATAAATACTCCACAGGCAATCCACAGGTTCTTCTCACCTCTCGCCACTTCTTCTCTCCAGCAGTGACAGCTGCTTGTGAAAACGACGGGAAAGGTCTCTCTCATTCAACTCATTAGTTAGTAATCCTCACTGGTAATACAACAAGGAGCACAAAACCAGGAGGAGCTGCCAGCCCTTCCCTCCACTGCTCCGAGGCAGAACGCAGGGCTTGAGGTCTTGTAGGTGCTCACCCTAGTAACAGCGATGCAGTGGTGGAGCCAAAGGCCACGACTATGCTTTTGAAAGAGAAAAGACACACCGAAGGGCAGGTAAGGCAATATTCAGGTCACTTTTTTTCTGCTTTGTTATCCTGCTCCCCCCTCTTCATGCCCAGAGGGAAAGAGACTGCTGTTTGTAGCCAGGCTCCTGAAGCACAAGGTAGTACCTTGCTAGGGAATGATCCTAAAGGAGCAGGAGGAAGAAAGCGATGACAGTGATCCACTGAGCATTCAACTATTTCAGCTTTTTTCTGTGATGGTAAGATCAGTTACCAATGGAAGGCATGCTGGTTACCAATGTCATGATCTGAAAGAGACTACCTCTCTCCTTTGCCCTGCAATGATGAAACAGTCCAAGTACCATGAAGATATTTCCACCTTCCAGAGGGCACGTTTTAGAAGGATTACTGAAATAATTGTGACCTTGAGTCCCTAGAAAATGCTGCAAGTTCTGCTGCGCAGTGAGCCACTTAAGCATTGGTCCTGATGACCGACACGATTATCTGAAAAGATACGTTCTGTGCAGCTCCACTCTCATGTCATCTCTCAGCCTCAAGTAGGTTCCACAGAAGAAAGAAGGTGACAATATTCTGGATTTCAGTCAGCATCCCTTAGCAGGTAGGAAAGCCGAAAGACAGCCACACAGCTTATTCTTTATTCCATAGCCAAGGCCATTGGTGTCAGCTAAGATTTGCACTGGAATACCATGTACTTCAGTATTGGTTAATAAAGCTGTGACCTCTAAATTTAGCACTGCACTAAGAAACTTTCTCCCAGACTGCTCTGTGCCCACAACAAACAGCTGGAGAGAAAGGGAAAAGGAGAAGACTTAGGTTAGTCTCTACACAGGGAGACAACTAAAGCTAGCTCACTTCTCAGCAAAAAAAAAAAAAAAGGGTAAGTTCCTTTTGTGACCAAGGCTATATACAAATCTTTGTTACCATACCTTGCTTTTTAGATTATTATTAATCTACCTGACAGTCTACTTCTCATAAATCTTTCCTGAGAAGACTTAACCACCAAATATATGCATTTATTTCAAGTGCCTTAACTGAAATACCTAGATGCAGGTTTTTTCCTCAAGGATTTTCCACAGCTACAGATGCAGGATGAAGTCCAAAGGGACATTAAAAATTGATCTTAAAGTAAGTAAAGCTAATAGGAAGTTCTGATCATCTTATAGGCACCCACTCATCTCTAAACAGTCAACTTCCTTTAAAATCTGTTCTCTATTGCTTCAGTTCCAATAGTGATCTGCACACTTACAGTTCCCTCAACAGCATCTGCCAGTGTTCTTTAACTGATATTTAGGCCACATGTTCCCAAAACAGAAGGAACTGATTGAAGCCATTCACCATGGAAATCTTCAGTATCTTCATTGCTAGCAGACCTTCACGAACATTTACATAAACTCAATCTCGGTTTAGGTAACTGTACACATGTAATATAAACACTCAGACAAATCAAACTGTTACAAGGTGATTAAAATTACAGATCCACTTTCACGGTACTGTTGTGTTTACTTACAGCTATAGTTACAAGTAGAAAGTTTCAACTCATTCAGATACTCTCCTATAAACTAATAGTTGTCTAAAACTTCCCCATGATTAGAAGGAGTCAGTCAAAACAATTATTTCTCTGTGGATTCACTAATAATCCTTTTGATTTTAGTGCCCAGTCAGCTATGTTGAAGTGGAAGAGAAAACTATTTTCTGATCCTTTTATGGGCTTATGTTTTTGTGTATGTTCAAATTTGTATGTTCTCATGCAAAACTACTACACCAGTCATAGCTCACTCTCTCAAAAACCACAGACAATGACAAAAACATTTTCTGTGTCAAGACTATGTAGAGAAAAGTTAGAAGAAACGCCTAGACAAGAAAACATGCCTTAAGAGAAAGTTCTATGTTCCAGGTCATACTCTTGCCAACTCCCAGTGGACCATGACCTTCTGAATGTCCCTAGGCACAAAACCAAATGCACCAAGAACCTGCACACATGCACGTTCAAGCCTGCAATCTGTGTAAATATGAACTAAGATGAAAAGTTATTTTCTTTAAATGCTTAATTCTTCGGTAATGGTGAAAGTAGGTGTCTACACAGTGACAGCAGAACTAGGCAAACAGTGCGCGCTGACAGGCATTTTTAATGAAACTTGGTTGTTTTTTTTTCTTTACATTAAGTGTATTAAGCTGCATATCACTTGTTTTAATTTTCTTCAAAAACTCATTTAATGTTACAAGTATGAAGTGCATAACATTCCTCCCTAGAGAATGTATTTTTATATACGATTTACCTTTGCTACTTTATTTCAATTGGTATAAAGCCAACACCTCATTTTTACCCCAGAATCCAATGCAAACACAGTATTTCCTATAACACTGGCGAGCTGTCTAGCAAGTAAAGTGAACTGTATTTTCAAGATCAAAAATCTTGTCTTTAGTGCACCATTACATTCCTACATTAAGTATTCTGCATTTCTAAATACTCAACTATTTTTGGGGGGGTTGAAAAAGGTGCTGGAGCACATGATTACGATAACTTATTTCACTGTAGGTACCTGCGTTTTAAAGAGAGATGAGAAAAGTCACTAGGCAATCTACACTTACAAAAAGCTTTGGAAAAAATCTGTCGTTTGCATTTAATAGGACTTCCTATATTTTACTGGTTTTTAGATGTATTTACACGTAAGCCCTACACTACTATGTAACAATGGCTTCAGAACAGAACTCACATAGTTTCCACACCCCTTCAAACTTACATTTTCTACAATATAGTTTACATGTAGCACTGTACAGAGCCATTCAAAAACACAACAGAACCAACACTCCCAACCTCATAAGTTTAGGAAGAGTGACTTTCACATTTTCATTTTTCTCCCCTAAAAAAAAAATAATCCAAAAAACAGATTTTCTTGTTCAAGTTTTATGTGTGTTCCCTTAACTCTTATCAGGAGGCATCTAGATTCTTACACAGCTACCACAGAAGTATACACACGGAGACAGGCTCTGTTTTGCTCTGGTACATATGCACACTGATGTAAAAAGATGACTCGCAATGTTGATGTGCTATGCTAAAATTTGGCAGACCTGGACTCATATCTGCACTCAAAGCTTCTCCTGGTCTCTCAGACTGTGGTTCAAAAACTTTACACTAGCTGGTATCACTGTGCCCACAAAAGCCTGACATGAACAAGGATAAGCAAAAGAAGAGAGTTGTGTTCCTACCACTTACGCTGCTTCCCCCAAACAGCACATCAGCATGAAACGATACGCAGCTCTTGCTCGCTGTGCCTCCTCTGCACACACAGCTACGGTACAGGTGCAGTACTGGGCTTCAGTCGCTGCCTCGCCACATACTTCACATGGTACCTTCCACAAGGACTTTACATAGAAGTTACCTCCATTTCACCGATATGTTCGTTAATGATTCTGACAGGCTCATGTACCCCTCTGACCGATCCCTGGTGCTTTCCTAGCTTGTATGGGCTGTAAAACAACAGATAAATCTGGAGAACCGAGATCAGCTGAAAGCTTTAAATGCTCCTACTAAAGACATAAAGGCAGCTACAGTGTGCCCCCAAACCAGTATGAAAATCCTTCAAGAGCAGCGACTCATGTAATTTACACAATTTTAATGCACATTTGTAGTCCTGAAGGGTTACAGTTAGTGTTTTTGGCTAAATGTACACATTTATATATCAAAGTAGTCCCTTAAGAACAAAATTAGAATGAAGACTCTATTATCCAAAAACAAAAAGTGTGATACCTTGTTCTTAATTCCCCCATACTACTTGACTGGCATTACAGTTAAAAAAAATAAAGAAAAAAAAAAAACACAAAAAAAAAATCCCCAAAGCCAAACTCCCCACCTCAGTGCAAATTTGCTTTCCATTCATCAGACAATAAAACATATCTTCTACAAAACCTCTTCCTGAGTTAAAGAGAGAAGCGCAACACAAGATCAGTTGTTTCCTTAACTATTACCCCAGAATGGGTCCGAATAGTGCCACTGGTGTAAGGCAGTATATGCATCATGCATTGATTCACGACCTGCTCAGTTAAACATAAGGCTATAATTCAACGTTTTGCAGCTTGTTGCTAAAAGTCTTACAATTACATCCCTATTTGGATGACTACTAGGTTACTAATGTTCAGCAATAAACATGAAAGTAGACAATTTATTACTATTTGGCACTGAGTGTCAATTAGTTCAACCAAAAAATCTATTCAAAAAATAATAAAAAAATAATAATATCTAAGCTTAACAGGCTTCCTGCTTATCTGAAAAGTCTATCTGATAATACTGAGTTAGTCAGCAAGGTGGATTTAAAACAACGTGTTTGAACTTCAACAGCATTATGAGATCCCAATGCAGAACAACAATTGTGAGACAAAATTCAGCTAACAGAGAATGCCCCACAGTATTTTTTAAAACCATACATGGATTAGATGAGACTGTACTGTAGAAAGCATTTCACACGTTGTTGTAGCCGCTCAGCTAAGTGACTCTGAATAAGGATCAGAACAAGGGGCTCTTTGAGGCTACAGAGATGACCAGGACACAAATTCGGTCCGGTCTGTGGTTGGAACAGCCCGATGCAGCCAGAGTCATTTCATACTCCACCTCCTACATAAACTAAAACTACACCGTACAGGCGCTGTTTTGTGCAGTAAGGAATTAGGAGGATGAGTTGCTATCAGTTGGTACGAAGGCTCTGAGATGTGACGCCTCAGGTCAGAAAGCGTGGACGAGTTCTGCATATGTTTACTATCAGAAAAACTATCTTTTCTATTGTAGCACAGTAAGTATTATATAAAACTATTCTTCCTGATAAAGATCTTGTGAAATTTTACGTAAAGTATAATAATTAAAAAGAAAAAAACCCTGGAAAAAACCTTGTCATTTCCATTAAATACTAACGTTCTGAAAAAGCAAGTCAGGACTAAAACATCTCTTATCAATCAGTTTAGCAGAAATTAATTTAATTTATATTCTGAGGTTGTATTTCCTGTTATGGATCCGGGGTGGGGAAGGCAGACTTCTTAAACTATCCATTTACATAAAAGAATATTATTATTTAAAGGATCAGTCCAATAATTTTTTTCGTCTTAGCTTTCAGCATGGAGTTCAGTGGTGCTGCTCCTATTTGTGCCTTTTGCGAAAAACATTAAGGATTGAGGGATTAAATTCACAGTAAACTGCAAACAAACACAAAACAGCTTTTCAAACATCGGTATATTGACTTGAGTGGTCTAACAGTGGCTTGAGCTTTGTCTCCATCTAATTTGACCTTCAGTTTAGTTTGACCTCTTAGACAAGAAAGTCTAGACATTGACCTTGATTGAACTGAACAAACATCTTCCCTTTTCTATGTTGTTCTAAACAATTCTAACCACAAGATCACTAATACACCTTATACCATAACTTACTCTAACAGTAATACTCTTCACAAGAAATTTTCTTTGACTGCAGAAACAAAAACAATGGTATTTAACAGGAAAATTCCAAAGCCATGAGCATAATACATCACAAGCTGAGAGATATATATATATTGCTGTTTTTCCCAAAAATAAAAATGTTTTTTAAAAAGGCAAAGAAATTTAACTATTAGCCCCCTTAAATCAATGCTCCTACCACTGTTAATCTCTGTGACCTAACATGAGAAAGTGCCGCCTCTATTTTCTCGTGCAGCTTGTTGACTTTTAGTACAAAATATTAAAAATTAAAATATAGTTCAATTTAATTAGAGGAAAACATCACTAGTGATGTTCGTGTGTTAATTTTCCCCAAGCTACATAAACAGTTGAAATCTAATGACACAGAAACACGATTATTTTATTTTCATTATCCACATGAAAAATAAGCACATAGAGAATTAAAAGATTATTGTTTTCATATAAGCATTGTCTTAGTAGGAAATGTTTAAAAATAAACAGAATAAAAATTCAAACATATTATCTGGATCAAAACTTTTTCTTTTTTTCTTTTTTTTTTTAAATATGCTGAATGTGTGTTAAGAACT
>VFFE01007664.1:2799555-2926016 GCA_008921705.1 Burhinus oedicnemus | reverse complement strand
GGGCCAGGCGGCGGCGCGGTGAGGGGCGGCCGCCCGGCGGCGGACGGGCTCGGCGGGCTGCCGCGGGGGGGGGACGGGACGCGGCGGGGGCGGCGGCGCCCCGCCGTCACGCCGCGGGCCCCCGCGGCGCTGCGGGGGTGTCCTTGTTTCCTTGACCGTTTGCTGCGCATAGCGGGCGTCAGCGCTTCGCGCCGCGCCCGTCCCTCGGCGGAGCGGCCGGGCTGCCCCAGCCGAGCGCTGCCGCAGAGGTGCGGGAGCGGGGCAGGCCCCCTCGCCTCCGCCGGGCGAGCCGGGCTAACGGCCCCGGCGGGGGTGGGTGGGCTGCCGGCGGGCGACGCCGGCGTCGGGATGCCCGCCCTGGCGAGGGGACGAAGATCGGGAGGGGAAGGACGGAGGCCGCCCCCGCGGAGGGCCGCGGCCCCTGCCGGCCCTTTCGCGCCGGAGCCGTGAGGTAACGGCGGGTGCGGGCGAGCCCGACCCCTCTTGCTGCCCCCCGCCTCAGCCTGCGGGCGGGCGGGCCGGGCCGCCGGGAGGGACCGGGGAACGGCGATAACAACGAAATCTCATCACCGGAAAAAAAACTGTTAAAAAATTGCTTCCATCTTTTTGCCACAAGTTAGAAACGTTTCAACAAACTGTTCTGCAGTTCTTCAGAAAGGAATTACTTTACCTTTGATCTTCCCCTTCTCAATGAACTGGGTGTAGGTGACCCTCAGACATCATGTTCTGTGTCATGTTACTTCCAAATACCGTGCAGAATACTTCTCTTTTACGGTAAAGTGTGATTAAATGTTGGCTATTATTTAACCTTAAATTTTCCCCTCCCCCTTTGCTACACATCCGTGAAAGCACCAAAGGCACCAAAAAAAGCACTGAAGCAAAGTAGATCAGGAAACTGCTAGGCACAAGCTGATCTCAACCTGTAAAGCTCTGTACAGATTCTTGGCAAGGCCAGGAGAAAAGTAGCAACTTAAATTAACCGGGATGTACAGAAACAGCAGTGAAAAGGAGCCTTAGACTGGAGTAACGCAGAGCAGCAGGGCTAACAGTGCTGCTAAAACATAACAATCTTCATGTCTGTATTCCATAAAATAGAAAATCTGCGTAGAGAAGTAAAGTTGAGCACATTGCATTACTTGTAGCTGGGAAAAGCGTACTGTAAATGTCTGATTAGAGAGAAACTACAGCAGAGTTAATTTTCTGACTGCAACTGTAGTTTTGTAACTGTCAACAAAGAGCAGGAGTTTTAAGGGGCAATCCAGAAATCAGCAGGGAAGTATCTCTCAGCTTTTCAAGGTTAATTGAGAAGAGGGGAGAGCTGAGCATACTAGTAGTGCTTGGTAAATAACACGCAATGCTGTAGCTTGAGGACTGCATCTATTCACAGGGGTGAAGAAGATCCACGTAGCCAGAGTTTCTCCCTGGCCTCATCTTTTTCTATGGCATTTCACAGATTTCAAGATGTGTCCTTGTCTCAAATGCTGTGGTCTAAATTTTAATGTAATATGCATGGTGATACCTTGATTCTGCAGAGAGACTTCTGTACAGAGATTCTGTGATAGTCATTTTACTGGAAATAATCTCTCTGCTTGAAAATAAACTAGATTGCAAAAATGAATGTTAGAGATGTATTTAAAAGATTGTTGCAGTTAAGTAATGACTTGTCCCTATCGGGAAGAAAGACTGAGAATTACACTCAGATGGGAAACAAATCTTGTCAAACTACATTTTGATGCAACGCAAGTTTCGGTGAAAAAGGTAATGGAATGTCTGTAATAGCAGTCCATAAAGCACGTGACTTGATCCTTATGATGATTAAACAGAAATTAGCAAAACCCAACATGCATTTAGCCCGTACTATCTTGAAATATTTGTAAATCTTCATCCATTGGAGTATATCTAGTAGTGATATACAGAGTATTACAAAGCTACTTAATATACCAGTGATTTGAGAGAGAATAAACAAATGGCTGATTAAATGCCACGCAACAAAGATTTGTTGATGGTCAATTATGATAGATACGGGCTAATAGCATAGACCAATCCAGACGCCTTGGTAAGGTGGCCTCATTTGTTCAACAGAAATGTTGAAGTCAAGGTCCAGGTATCTAGTGAAAAAGAACGCAGGTTACATTTCAGGTTGGGGAATTGTTTTCGGGAAGGCAGTTTACAGTAAACAGCGTTAGTTTGTCCTGGTGAATAAGTGAATATATGCTCCCACTGTTACGGGTTAATAAAGATGACAGCTGTGAGTGGATGGATAACTGAGAGAGTATTACAGCAAAAATAAACAAAAATTACATGTCTCATCATTCTTAGTAAGACCAATGTGGGAATACTGGCTTTGTATCCACACTTAGGATTCATGATAACTGCAAAAAAATAGAATAGCTGAGAGTTAATTAATGTATGTTTTAGAAGGATAATCATGTCTTCTCCCTAAAGTGAGACTCCTAAGAGAAGATAGGGAGCCATGTTCTCTCTTCCTCTTGTTCTCTATTTAAATTGACCTTGGACTCTTTTAGATGTGGTGATACAGCTTCGATGGAAGAGGTTTGTTACCACCCCTTTAATCTGGTGGTAAGGGTATTCCCCTGGGAATGGGAGATGTGAGACTGAATATGCATGAGGCTGAGGAGAACAAACCAAATTCCTCATTTCTTGGGTTATAACTCTAGCTACTGGATTAGTAAGTAAATGGTGACCACAGGCTACTCCTCCTCTAGCACATTTTAAATCCTTTAGCTCTTTTTAGTTCTTTAGAGGAGAGAATGTAAGTGCCTACCTTCAAGAACAAGTTCCAAGCAGTGAATCCCAAGTGAATATAAACGTATTTCTTCAGACTTTAGTAAAGTGCCTTGAGGAATGGGACTGCAGAGGTACCACTGTCCTGTTTCCTGTTGGCTATATTAGTTACTGCTCCATGCCCGAGATGCTTAAAAGGTAGGCCTGTGATACACAGTCTAGAACTTCATGCTTTATTAGCTGCAGTCCCTAATGTCTTTGAGTCTCTCTCTGTATCACCTTGTCACTTACAGAACCTGCTGACATGAGAACATCTTGTCCACTTTCAAAAGGGCCGGGGTTCTCTTTCTCATAGTTCTTTGAAAAATTGACCTTCAGCATGATTTGAAAGGAAAGGAAAAAGGAGACAACAAAAAAGATTTGCAGTTTACTGGAGATAAATGCTGGCTGCTTGTTCCTTTGCCTTTTAAGTATGTGTTCGAATTTTCTAACCTGGAACTGCTGGTTTTTCAATGTGTCCCTATATATCATTATTCCTCTATTAGTATGTAGCTGCTCCACCACACACATTGCTATAACTTGATCAAAACAGGCATAATTAAAGACAGTTCTGGAAGCTGATGCTGTGTAAATGCATTGTACAATGAAGGTGAAATTTTAATACTGCAGCTAATTAATGACTGGAACATTTTACCTATGGAATGTGAATTTTGTGTTGCTTGGAGTCTTTAAATAGAACTGCAAGTCTTTCACCTGAAAGATATGTTGCATCTCAAATGTAAGTTATGGGACTGACGGAGTGGTTACTTGGGTGAAGTTCAGGTGAAGTTCACCGTCTGGCATTACACAACAGGTCACACCAGATGATAAGCATAGTTTTTTCCAACTCTGTAAGCTGTAAATCGTGATATGCAATGATCCACCGTATCAACATAGGACTCAACTCTTCAGAATAAAGACAGAGCTTATCTTACTGAACAATGCCTCTCAAATGCTTTAACACGTTGTAAAGAGGATTATTTTAATTAATTGATACAATTTCTCACATTTATTGTATACACTGGAATATCATTAGTTGCACCTGATTTAGATGTCCTATTTTCATTCTTAATCCTATGCCTGCAATTGCATATTGAGAAATACAACCTCTGAACAGTAGTCTGAATTATAAAAAAAAATAAAAATAAAATAAAATAAAAGAAAGTAAAATAAAATAAAATAGATAAAATAAAATTAAATTAAATTAAATTAAATTAAATTAAATTAAATTAAATGCATGGGAGTATCCATTCCAAGGAAGTAACCACACAGTGGTATGGAGAAATATCCGAGTATCATGCAGTGAGCTACCAACAGAGGAGGAGCGGCAAGATACAGAATTTTAACACACTGGAATTACCATCTTCAGTAATTCAGTAAATGTGGTGCATGGTTGACATTAAAATAAGGGAGTTTGTGTCACCTCTTAAATATTGCCAGAAGCTGTCCGTAATTTGTCAAACAAAAAGAAAGGTGTTGAAATTGTGCTAGTATTTTCAGGTAGTTTCCAGTCCCTTTAGCCTTTTTTTTTTTTTTTTTTTTCCCCCCCTCCAGCCAGCCCATCTACCTTGTAAGAATTATAGCTTGTCTTTGTAATGGCTCAAATGGAAGTACCAAGCAGGTAGAAAGCTACTTGCTATATGCTTGAACAGCTCTGAACAATTCAAAGCCATCAACAAGTTTGCAGTTCTGGAAGAAGAAGAGGAGAAAAAAAGATGGAAAGTCTTTGTAGGTAATACCTGCTCAATGGAAAGTAAAGAAAATGTGCAGACTTCTGTAGGCACAGAACACCGTTGTACTGAAAGAGGGATCATTTCTCTTTAGAGAAATTGCTGGCTGCAAATGAGCACATTCGGTATGCACAGCCATCCCTAATGAAACCCCCATCCCCATGCAAAATTCAGTAGAACACCACCTGTCTGTCCTGGTGCATGTCGGCAGTGTGTTCTACGTACATGAAACTCCAGACCTACATACCTAAACCCCTTTTCCCCTATTATCTTTGCTGATCACAAATATTTCAAAGGAACACTGAAGAATATGGCTGCCAACTTAAAGTGGATTAGTGCCATCTCTAAGCAAATGATGAGCTTTTGCTCATCTGGCAGATCAAGAGGAGAATTAACTGAGCTCTGAGAAAAAAATTTGTATTCAAATTTTCCAGCTCTCAGGAAACAACACCTTGTGGGTATTAAAATTAGGTATCATTGTTGAAGAGTTGGTGGGATGTACTTTTTCCACTGTAGTTACTGTGCTAAGAGTGCTTATGTGATAATCCTAAACTGCTAATACAAATGTTAAACTAAATGCATGAATATCAGGGCAATTCTTACTCGGGCGAATCAAGACCCAAGTCTCTTACCTTCTTCTGGCCTGTCCAGTTACTGGAGTCATACTGGTTTCTAATACACATTTTAGATTCCAGTTCCTGAATACTAAAATCTGTATTCTCATTACTGTTGTAACATAAACGGAAGATACAGTTGTTAACTAGTCCTTAGTTTGGTTTTGCAAGCTACTGACTGCTACTGAGTGTAGTTGCAAGCTATTACAATGTTAATTCTCTTAGCCATTTTAATGACTCTGACACCACAGAGGATGAACAGTTTAACTTGTCTTTCTGCAGTAATTACTGACAGGTACTAACCATTACATTAAAAAAAATGTATATGCTTTATGTAGTTGTCTGTATATAGAAATGCCTTTGCAAGTTTTGGTCTGAGAGAAAATACTACAAGCTGATTATGACAAAAAACCATGGAGGTCAGGGAGCATTCTGGTTAGCCACAATGAGTTCACTGACAAAGTGAACTAAGGATAAAATAAACATTTATTACTGATATCAGAAGTATTTTTTCTCAGCTCTGCATGAAGCGGTACTGGTGTGGATCAGGTACACCACAGATATATACTCTGCACAAGAGAAAATGAGGCTAAGTTTAGGTAAATGGCAACACACACAGACACTTCTAGTATCTAGTCTAGGTGAAAGGTCAGTTAATTGTTTTATCCACAAGAAGTGGCAGAATAATTTATCTGGAACAATACATAGAGAAGAGAAAAGCTAGCAAGGTGTAAAGGATACAGTAGCTATTTTGCATAATATTGAAATTAGTTCAGTCAGTACAAGATTTAAAGTCTGACTCAAAAGCAATATTAAGTTAGCAGTCTGCTTCAGCAATAAGCATGTCAAAAGGTGCAGAGAAATCATCTACTGGAAGGTGCATGTAAAAATGCAAAGAATGACTGGAGAAAGAATGATGAGAACAAAAAACTAAAAATAGACATGTACAATATATAAAATAGGGCATGCAATTTGTGACAGTTTACCTTTTAAGTGATACACTTCTATCCCGACACAAAATGCCAATGCAAACATCACTAACGTTTGTTCCTTTTAAATGAGACCACTCTGGAGACTGGGGGAGGAATTAGAAGGGGGAAGAGATTAATTTCTTACTCAAAAATACTATGATATATTGGTGAATCTTTTAACTTTCACAGGCTCACTTGGCATTAGAAAATATAATAGACCAATATGTTTTTCATTTTCTTAGCATGCAAGAATTACCAAGACAATGAGAAATATTAAATAATAATAAACCAACAAAAAATTCTCAGGATTGGAATAACTTTTTTCAACAGATAGCATAAATTCTGTGTTATTGCATAGCATTTTTAATAAAATAATGAAATAATGCAGACTATGTAACTGATGTTTATATTAAGTATGCTATTCGTTAAACAATTTTATTTTTTATTTGCTTAACCTTAATTTAGCCCCATCTTTCATGAGTAATTTTTATGCTCTGTGCCTTCTTCTACCGTCTTTTCTTTTAATGCAAAATATTTTCCTTGAAAAGAAGTTCCATACAAGCACACAAGGGTATTCACTTGCTTTATTTATCTTCTGACGAAATCCAACAACTCCATTCAGGATCAGGGCCCCATTTTTGCTACTGACTAAACAAGATGACACAGTCCTTTCTCTGTGAAGGTCATGGTTTAAGTGCCTGATTTCCTGAATATTGTATGAAAGAAGGATGATGAACTTAGCTGTTATCAGTTACTTTGTGTGACGAAAGGTGCAAGATAAAGAGGAAGTTTTCATGCCTGATCTCTTTCCATTATTCGTGGTGTTAAACTGCAGTGAACAGTCCATAAGAAGCCCAATATTTAATGCACTGGCTGTAACAGCGCTAGGCAATAGATTTATAAAGTGATATGGTATACACAGTTTATTTGCTGTAAATATGTATAATGCAAAGAAACTTGTTCATTTATCACTCCTACCAGTAAGAACTCCTGCACTGCAAAAAGAAATGAAGGCAGCCACAGAAGAATGGGAAGTTAGAGCAGGAATGATATTTGCAGGGATGTATAATCCAGAATGTCTGCTATAAGACTACAAAAATACTGTATTACAGCAATTGCTAACGAAATACCTAGATTCCAAAACATGTTCTTTTAAACTGTAGCTAAAACCACAACAAAAAGAAGACAACAAAACATAATTGTAAGGTTTACTATGTCTAGATGTTTTACGAAGTCGAAATTTAAAGTGCTGAAAAAGGTAAGAGAAGAGAAGGCAAGTAACCCAAGAACAATGAGAATATATACTCAACTAGATTAGTTTAATGGATGTTTTCTTTTCTGTTGTTTTCTTACTTTAATTTGTATATCTCATTTTAAAAAATGAAGTCATATTTGCTACAGAAAATCTGCCAAATTAGTGAAATACAATTTCCTTCTAGTTATAATGTCACTTCATTGTTATTTTTCTGTATTTTCAAAGAATTGTTTAGTTTGCCATGCTCATTAAAGACATAATTTCTTTGCACCCAAAGGAACTTTTGATTCCTGGTTAACACACTACTACACCAGGATTTACGAAGCAAGTTATTCTATTATTTCCATTCTCTTCCAAAGACATACAGGTATACTTCAGCTACATAAAATAATTGCCTGAGTGTTCTCAAATTATTCAGTGTAAAATATGAAAGTGGCAGAACTTCCACACGGATACATGTTTGCAGAATAGACTTTTGTGAAACTGTATTTCTATGTTCTCTGCATTCTCCTGTCCTATTAGTGTTAGAAAGATTTGGGGGATCCCTTGTACTTCTCATGTCATAAGCTAGTCCCAGGCTAATTTCTGATCTCAGGAAAAAAAGGTGTAAGCTGAGACTATCAGATCCTCAGTGCCAGTGTATAAATGGGATATAAAGGTACCCCAAAAAGAGAACTTAAAATTCTCCCACTGTTTCCTTAGGAATGTGAAACTTAGCTTACTAAGACCAAGATTACTTTTTTTTTAATTACCACTATTGAAATAGTAGACTGAAGTAGAAACTCTGAAATACAAATGTGTTAAATAGAAAAACATGTACAAAATAAAAATAAATATATAAAATCAAATACATTTTTTACATTGCTAATAAGATTCTGCAAATGGAATTCACTCATCATTGAGTTCATCATACACAATTTATCATAAGAATGCTTCAGTCTCTCAGGTCTGATGACCTGCTTCACTTACAGAAAGAGTAAAAACTGACTTTTCCAGCATTCCAAATAAATATGACTCTAAATATAATTAAGAATATATGCCTGTTATGTAAGAAGACACAATTTGTACTCAGTCATTAATGCATTCATATTCAAACTTCAACACATTTCTAACAATGGGCCATAAAAAACTTAGTGTCTCTCCATGACACCTATTATTACTACTGGCATAATTAAGCCTGCCTCTTGTAATTAATCACCTTGACTGCCAACAAATAGTATATTTATCTTCATTATCTTCCTACATGTAAGTCTTTCCTGTATGCTATACAGCAGAAGCTGATGCCGTGTTTGGCTACAGAATGGATGGAAACTCAGCCATAACATAAACGGAGGCGCAAGCTGCCCATCACATCAGTTCCACAGACAGTGAGCTCAAAGAGCAGACCGTAGCTAAGAAACGTTGGTTTGTCATTTAGCGGATCTGCACAACTGGCAGAAAACCAGCCAAGAAGAATGTCCAAAGTCAATTAGAGCACACCCATTTGGGTAAGGAACTCTGTGTATTTAAGTATAACTCTACACTACAGCTGTATGAAACCTGAGTATCTTTAAGACTACGCTTTTGTATTTTCAGCTTCCTCATCTGTTTTAATTAAAGACAAACAAAATTATGGACAGTACAAATTATTTTTCTCAAATGAGAAACAAAAGAGGGGATGCCAGACTAATTTATTTGCTTTTGTTTGCGTCTCTTTTTCCATGATTATTTTAACAAATTAGTTTACTAGCAGGAATGTTTGGTAAAATAATGAAGCAAATATTGTTAAATATTGTGATTATTCACAGCAGAACCTAAAAGTTATGTTTCTCGAATTGGAAAAGAGAAATGTGTTGTACAACCTACATACCCATTCAAAAAAAGCTTGAATATTCAAAAAGCTCTGCTTATGAATGAATTACAGACAAAAAATTATGCATAGATATTATTCAGCAAACAGTTTGAACATATACATCAGAAAAACTAGTTTGTTTGGAAAACTTGCAAACAGAAAATGGAGCAAAGAAATTATTCATTATGAATTATTTGCACAGCATCTGTCTTACTTTCTCATGTTAATTGCCTCTGCTAAACCACATTTTCTCCCCCTCAGTATGTAAATTTAAATGATTTTTGCATATTCTCTGAATACCCAGTAAATGCAACTTTCATTACTTTACCGCTTATATCTTTTTTTCTCAGACTAATTATACTAGAGTTTATATAATTTTAAAATTTGACCTACCAGCTTCCTGTAGACTGCAACCTCTTCCTCTGGATTTTGAGTATTGCTTAGCATAAAAAAAATTAAAAAATCAAAAACATGCACATTAACTGCATTTGTGAAAGATCTTTAAGGTGTGTGTTAGGTCCCACTGTATTTATATATCTTGAAAAAACTAGGGTTTGGTTTTAATCACAATACTTTAAATGTAATTATTTTAAATCTAGGACGTAACCCACAATCGATTTGAATTAACACAGAGAATTTTGCTGACTTCTGAGAGCCTACACCAGACCTTCCCCTCCAGTAACTGGCCAATGTATCACTGCGTCCTTCTGTGCTTCCTAGGAGGTACCACTCTAGTTGTATATAATTATTCTTTCTACAAATGCAAGCTTATACATCAGACAGTTTGATTCCCTCCAAAAATCTATCTTTTTTCCACTGAATTTTCTGACTTTTTGATTCTTTGACCACTGACTTACGTTGTCTCTCCAAGAAACACCACGAGAAGAAAATGTGCACATTATATCATGCCTTTTCTTTGCAATAACTTCCTGCCACCAATAGAAATAAAAGTGTCTTGTCAAAAACTGTGCTGGTCTTGGAAATTAAATGCAAGTTTAATCCTTCAGGCCTGTTAACAGAAATGCCCCCCCGGCCAAATCTGTCCCACCGGGTCACTGAGAATGTCACCCAAGTAAAGCCTCAGGATCGGTTCAACATTATCAGCGTATATACTTCGTTAAAAAGGCAGATCTGCAGAAAGCACTCTTCATATACTTAGAAGCCAAGCACTTTGAGTAGTACAAAGATACACTTTTCTAAAGGCATAAAACCTTCTGTTTAGGATTCCATGTTCAATGTACCACAAAACACATAACCCCTGAAATGATTTGGTTTTTTCTATTTTATACTGAGGTTACAAAACAATATGTTAAGATGGGTAGCACAACTGGGTAAAAGCGTATTTATTCATTTATTTCTGCTGTGGGCAGAAACCTGCCTGAATGCTTACAGTAAGTGTTTTGCAATAGCCATTAGTACATTGCCAAGGCACGGTAGGTAGATGTTACTGCCTGTACATCTCTACTGAAAAATCAAATTTTCTAGCATCTTAATGGATTACAACAGGGGAAAAGGAATCATGATACAGTTTTATGATATAGTTGGTGTTGCATCAATATGAAATTTCATTGATTCATGCTCTACAGGTATTTGTTGGTCATAACAGAATTTTCTGTCTTAAGAAGTTCCCCAGTGCGTCATGGAAATCTCAGTACTACTTTTTCTCCCGATCCATCTACCCTTCTGTTCTGTGAAGCACCACGCCTGCACTGTCAGATGACTTCTGAAATGAATGGCACCAATAAAATTTTGGCCCTTATCTTCAGCAACTCTTTTTTTTGTGATTTTTTGTATACACCTTTTGGCTACAAAATACGTCTATAGGGTTTTTCCTCTCTACAGGATGTACTGTCCTGTATGCTTTAGCAGTTCAGTGAGCTAAGCTGATTCAAATGAGCCTTGAAATGTTAAATACAACTTGTAATATCAAAGGTTCTCATATCAAATAATTTTCTTCCTGTGGATCCTAGGGAGATTAAGGACTCGTGCAGGGACTAAAATGTCCACTACTCACATCAAATATCTCAGCATTGGCTGTATCATTATCTGTTCATTGAAGGAATGGCTGGAAAATACAGCTGCAGCACTTCTTA
Source organism: Burhinus oedicnemus (assembly GCA_008921705.1). Classification (NCBI taxonomy): domain Eukaryota; kingdom Metazoa; phylum Chordata; class Aves; order Charadriiformes; family Burhinidae; genus Burhinus; species Burhinus oedicnemus. Next base: position 2,914,738 of record VFFE01007664.1, on the reverse strand, counting down.
CTTTATTTGTAAACCAGGCTCAAGGGGCGTAGTATTAGGTCCATATGGCAATGAGCGAATGCTGTATGTTGAGTAATTGTGTGGCAGCGCGACAGAAGTCCGCATGTACAACCTTGAGGTGGTGTTTTCTTTGCAACTGGTGTAGAAATTAATTTTTGGCTCAGACAGTAACCTAAATGCAGTATGGCTGCACTTCGATTTTTCCCCCAGTCTGGTTATCTCAAAGCCCAGAGAAAAAAGTTGTTTCTTTTTTGTTGTTTTTTCTGGTTTTATATTTCTATCTTGCAGCAGTGTATGTTTATAGCTTGCTTGCCTTTCTTTACTTCTGAGCTGAAATAAGATGAAGTATGGTTTGAATCGTCCAAAATACCTACCCCCAAAACACTCCTGCATTTTCTGAATTGAAGAATAGGAACTGTTAAGAAGTTGCCTGCTTCCTTCTCACACTTTGCAGATGCAGAAGAGGGACTTGGAAAAGAGTCCTCTTTAAATTTTACATCTTGGATCTGGTCTGTTTATCAGTACAGCCCTTGTATGCGTGCCATCGCATGCAGGACAACCATACCAGTGCTGAGAGGCTGAGCTGGATCTACAGTCCTAATTCTGGCACATTCTTAATGGCACACATTTTTGTACTTATAATTAACTTTAATTCTCATATCATAAAGCAGGAGTATGACTTCTATCTATGCGCTTCATGATAGTCTTCTAAAAAACAAATATTTTGAAAGGTAATTAGTAAGTAACTCAGTGTGAAAAGTAGGGAGATTGTCTTTTCCAGGACTGGCATTCTAATTGTAAATGCAGTCACACACAGAATGAAATGTTTCTAAAGATGCTATTGGAATAACTCTAAGAATGACAACAGCGTATAAGTGGGCATTACTCAATATTGCCAACAATTAAGGGAACTATATTAGGATATAGAAAATAACCCGAGATTTATTTCAGGATCATTGTTTAAGGAGCAAATGTGGAGTCTTGATACCACTGCAGAACAACTGTTAACTGCATAATGACAATCACAGTATACAGAAATGAGTAGGGAGTATTTTAATGGAAAGCATATTGCCATCTTCCTTGCATTAAAAGTCAAAGGCAATTAAACCATAATTTAATTAGAGAATATCTTATCAGCTGTAAAAAGCAAAATTGATTGATATGCAGTATAGGGATAACTTGGCTGCTGCTATGTGTAAAGTGATGGTGAAGCTGACAAATTAGTCACTTGGTTTTTTTATTTGATAATTTCATGTATTTTTATATTTTCTTTCACCACTGAAGGCATTTTAATTAGCTAATGTTTGATTGCTCATTGTTTAGAAATGGAAAATGTTATAAATATATTGTGATCTGAAGAGTTGTTGGCATTCAGATTAAGCATCTAGCATGACTATATCCTGCTCTCTCATTACTAAAAATACTTATCTGATAATAGAATTTTTCTTATGATTCTTTCTGTCTGTATTACTGTCCAATAAGATGCTTTAGTCTCCAGCTTAAAAATCACATGTAGCTGGAAAGAGGTCAGTGTAGCTCACAGCAGCTACAAATCAGCAAGCAATCTCCTCATTTGGAAGAATCCATATCGCTCACCCAAGGGCTGAATTTGGTCATGCAAAGAATAACCAATCAGAAGTGATGAACGCTGACAAAACAGCAAACCTGTTTCTATTTTAAAAAATACACAAAAAAAGGGATAGCCAAAAATTTTTTTAAAAATCAATCTTACATCATTAAACCAGAAATGTGTACTCAATTGTTAGTTCAGTAAAAACTGGAAGGCTAGCTAACAAATATTAACAAAATATCTAGGTATCTATTCTTTTCTGTTAATTTTATTCTTTACAAGTGAAAGAGTTGATGACATAGTTTCATCATTTTTTGGTTATTCCTTTAGTTTTGTACTAATATTTCTCTTCTAATGACAGAATATCAGCAGACTAATGTCTATATGGATTACAAATTAATGCATTACTTCCTTCAGAATAGCACTTCTACCAGGAAATCCTAGGACACTCTCAAAGGACTGGTAAATAAATTAATTAATAAATAATTTAAATTAAATTAGTCTGCAACACTTGACTACAAACCAGATGCCAGTGCTTTAGCTGTAGAACACCTGAACTTTGTTTATAATCCCTCTGTCCACAGAACTTCTACAGCACTTGTACAGATTGCCTGGATAAAGAAAGAGAGAAAAATCTTTTGCTTCACTAAAATAATGTCTTCAAGGACTTTTTTTTTTTTTTTTTTTTAAGGTTTCTGGTCCTTTTTTACAGATAAAAACTCGTTCTTCTTGGGTCTATCAAAATCTTTTCTGACTGCGTCAGCTATGTTTTTTCCCTATCAGGAAAACCTGTACAAAGGCACTTCTCTGAAGCCTAGTTTTCTCTATGGACTAACTTTTTTCAAAGTGGAGAACCATAATAATTGAATAGGATTCATAAGATAATTCCTGTTTTGGTCAAAGAAAAGAGATCACTGTACATGTACACCTTTTTATATTAGTATCAATTTAAGAAGAAACTTTTTCATATTAAATAGGTTATGAATAACAATGGCCTCATTTAAAAGCAAGAAAATATATAGAATTCTGTTTAAATATTGGAGCAGTCTGAAGAGCATGTTACTAGAGACTCATAAGCGCACTGTTAGAAAAGTATATTAACTAATAACTAGTCTGATCTAGTTGAAGATGTCCCTGCTCATTGCGGGGGGGGTTGGACTAGATGACCTTTAAAGGTCCCTTCCAACCCAAACCATTCTGTGATTCTATGATTATATGAACTAATACCAGACAGTAATTTATAAGCTTGTGAACAAAACCACTGAGAAAGCCTCTAGCTACATCCAAAGGAGACATTTCATGAAAAACAGTGCAGTTATTAGGTCAAAAGCTTAAAGAGATAAAACAGCAATTTGTTATTTCACCCATTAAAAGTAATCGACAAGTGGTACTTACACAGTCTAATAAAATATCTCTCATTTTTGCCTCATTATAAAATCTCTGTTTTTCAGATAATTTGTACTGTGAATTTATTAAAAATATCTGAAAGCACTAGGTTTGCCAAAAAGGTATGATCACCTTTAAATAAGTAACAAAACAAAACCTCAGAAGTAATGACAGGCATGAGAAGTGTTCAGGAACTGTTAGCTTCCCTCCAACTAATTTGACAAGATGCTTAAACCTTATATGCTAGTCCGTGCATGAAGTTACCGTTGTTTTCTCTATTGCTGTTGAAAATATCACAGGGTATAAAGGGTATAAAGAATTTAGCAAAAGTGCTAGTTCACGGACCGTATTTCGTGCTTTCAATGTGTTTCATACAACTGGGTCTGGGTACTATCAGAATGCATTCAGAAACAGTCCTCTTAGAGCTCTAAGCCTCCTCTCTTCAGTTACAAGATCTATAAGAGGAATATATACTCTTCACTTTATTTTTTTGTTTTGAGGGAGGTTTTTTGTTTGTTTGGGGTTTTGTTTATTTGTTTTTTTACAAGGAAGATAAGGTATACATTAAGGAACATGTTACAGGAATCAAATTTACAGAAATGCTTTAAAATAATTTTATATATTGATGATCCAAAATAATTTTTGTTTAGCTTAAATATTCCCCTGAAAAAAACATGAAGAATAATCCATGGTGTAAAGTAAAGCTATGTCTTTAAATATGTATTGAAAAAATAGCTGACTACAAACAAACAATACATTCTGGGAATGCAAATCTCTAACAGCCTAGAGGAGATGAATGATTTAGATACAATCCCATTATTTCAGGGTGCCACTTTACATCTGGGAGTCTGAAGAATGCTGGCAATGCCCACCTGGGGAGCAACAGCCATACAGTTCAAATGTATGTTTTCCCAAATCTCCCTTTCCTGTTTAAAAATCCTTCTCTGATAATCTGTGCTACAATGCTAGCAGGAACGTATCAGATGTTATGAATTATACAGGATGAAAGAAGATTGAGAGGAAGGGTCCAGATGGTGTTAGAATGCACTTCTAGTATATAATGTTTCTTTTGAAAACAGCAGAAACATTGGTTTTTCACTAACATAACCAGTTTCTTAAAAAATTGTTAAAACTTCCTAACAAAAAAACTATAAATAAGAAAATAGGGCAGGCAGTCGTATATTTTTGGCACACATTTCACTCAAAAGATTCCCAAAGCCCAACACAAACACTATGGATCATGCAAAACTGTAGACTCTAGGATAATCGCTGCCATTTAAAGGAACTTAGCACCACGTTCCCAATGACAGGTTTCTAATATAGTAAAAGAAATCCTCAAAAGTTCTTTTAGGTGATGGTAGATCTGACAAAAATGGTAATGGATTTTTGGCCAAGAAACTCAATATAAAGGCAAATATAGAAGAGATGTGTTAGTCAAACATAAGTTATTGGACTCAGTACAGAGTAAATGGACGAAATTATATGATATGCTATAGAGAAGGTCAAGTTACACAATTTAATGATCCCCTTTGGCCTTAAAGCCTGTGATTCTGTGAAACCCTACTCCTGCTGGAAGTCTGTAATTCATGTACCACTATTGATTTATTTATAAGAGACCATACACAGTAATAATACCTGTGCGTGATTATTCACGGTATTTGTCCATGAATTATGTCAGCAAAAATGTGTTTAAGTAGAATTATGACTTGCATGTTTTTAATTTCATGGTGAGATCAAGGCCTAAAGAGGAGAACAGGCATATTAATTTCCTAAAGGGAAAGCATAAAGTGATTTTTTTTGTTCACTATTTCCCACCGTTGTTATTACCAGTGTAGCTTCTCTGTAGCAACAGAGAGCTGGAACAGAAAAGTCGCAGGTGCTGTCACTGTAACATCCAAAAAAATGGGTTTTTTCAGAGACTTGCACCAAATACTGGCACTTCTCTATGTGTTAACATTCAAATCATAGCTCTCACTAGAGGTGGATATCACTGGGAATTTTGGTAAGACAAAGTCCATTAACATGTTGACTCATAACGATTTACAGATCATCTCCATGCAAATCAAACAAATTTTTACAAAGAAATCAAGCAGTGTAATACAGTATGGCCAAAATTCAGAGCTCACATATTTCTGATTCTGACTCCTGATTCTGATTCTGACTCCTGATTCTGTAAAATAGATGTTTATGTTGTACTTCATAAAATGATGCAGCCAGCTTTTTGTTTTCAAGCATCATTAAGAAAATAAGAGATGTAGTAAATTACTATATAAATACCATAGATCACTAACGATAAAGTATTATAGCCTCGTAGAGCCTAGTGTTCTATGCTTGTGCATTTCACTTTATATGTACCTATATAAAACGTGTCTAAAGAAATCAGTGTGTCACTTAAAGTTGTAATATCAAATCGTAATTTTGGATAAGAATAAAATGCAATTAAAAATCCATCAGAATGTATAGAAGATAAAGTCTCGCATTTATATTATGTATTTCCTTCTGCTCTTACAAATATTTTGGGTGTTGAGTATTAACAGCTTTTCCTCATTATCAAATTTTCAAAATAAAATCCTGAAAGATACCTGAAGCTGTTCACTAGTACACAATTGTTATTCGTATAACATTTCCTACTTTTTATTATAATTAATCTCAATATAATGATATTTGGGGGAAGAAAAACCCTTCAGGTATATACCAGAAAACATATCAGCCACTTACGAAAATAAAATGAGGGAAACTGGTTTTACTTTCTAAATATTTTTTTATCTCCTATAACGAATGTCCATGTGCAATGTTATTAATATCATTACTTGAGCCATAAATATCATTTTAGCAGACAATCTGTCAACAACTTTTCTTTCCTCCTATTTGCAAACATCCCATTAAGTGGATTTGGGTTAAAAGAAAGTGTTTGCTATACATACGTTACTACTACTGTATCAGTTTATGGTTCGTTATTCTTAAAACAGTGTTTGCTTTGCTTAGTCCTTGCCTAGTTGCTATTCATTATTTAAAGCATATAACAAATTGGAGTCATGTGATAATGTCAGAGCTGGCTGATATGATAAGTAAAACTATATAAATGGCCTCTAAAGCATGAATTGCAAATAACTATCTAACATAAATACACAGTTAGCATATGAATATAGGTTACATTTGTGTCAAATTACACCAAAAGATTCATACACACAGTGAAATCAAATAGAAACTAGGAATTTTAAAATGTTTACCAACATTAGCCCAACAAAAGGTACTACTTTAAAACTAGTTATTTTCTGTTGGTGTGTTCTGAGTAATGCCATGTTACAGTAAAAACAATTAATTTTTTAAATATGCTAACATTTAGTAAATGGGCTAAACAGTGTTTTCCAAATGACTGGTCAATAGCCTGTCATCTGTTTAGCTGGCATTTCTAAAGGATTGCTCAGGTATTTTATTCATATGTCAAGTGTTGCAGTTGGTAACCACTGGACTAGATAAAAGCCTACAGAATAAAAAACATACAGATTAAGCATTTACATTTTTAGTTTCAAAATTTTGTATCACTTTATAATTATACTGGCAATGAATACAGGCAAGGTAAGGCCTGTTTCTGAAATAGCATTTTCAATTGGACCAGCAAACATCATTTGTAAAAGCTGACAAGCTTGTGGCCACACAAGTCTTTCTTTCAGATCCTGAACCACCAAAAGCTAACAATGCTCGTTGGCTTAATAAAAGATATTATCCCTTCTTCCACACCATGACAGTATATAGCTCACTGAGTACGCTTGCCACTTCTTTCCAAAGAAGTTTATGAGCCGATCTTCCTTAAAAACATTTTAGAAATACAGACCTGAGTACAGATGTGTGATAAACCTGCAGTCACGTTGGATACTGTGTGAAGCAAGAACTGACCAACCCAACCTATAACCATAACGAGGAGGAAACTACTTCATGATCTCTTTGTGGTAGAGGGCCTGCAGTAAGGAAGATTCTAGGAAGCAGTGACTGTCAATTCAGAGTTTCTTAGAGCTTCCTGCATTCCTGTTGTTATCAAAAGCAAGACTGTTGAAATGATCTGAGCCAGAATACACTAAAGTATGTGCAAGTGCTTCTTGAAAGTGGCTTTAAATTTTTTTCAAGGATAGGTTATGCCTGTACAATAACATAGACCTATGTATCCTGTCACTTTTTCACCTGAAAAGAAAATCATAATAGGATAACTCTACTGAACTTTATTACAGGATAGTTTATTTTCACTTCTGAAATCTTACCAGATATTTCTGCTTCTCAAAGATAATTTGTCTAGGTAAAAGAAAGGATAGGAAATAGTGCTGAACAGCATACCAACTCCAGGAGTAAAGTAAGATGAAATATTTAAATCATATTAAATCAGATACAGTATACAGACCCTATCCTGCTCTCTCATGTACATGTGAACAGTTCAAGGATACTCACAAAATGCCACTGCGTTCTGCCCTTGCAGTGTCTCTGCTATAGGTTTCTAAAGGGGCTAGCAAGAATCTTGGTCTTGGTTTGGATTACTACTTTCTTCCATCACTTTTAGCTGTGGCTGTATACTTAGTCATTTGAACATCTGGAAGCATAGGAGAATAACTAGAGGGAAGGGCATAAATGAAAAGAACGTCTGATCCCCTGAGGCATTCTTCTCCAATGGACCGCTAGCACACATTGACCCTTGGTGGTTTGTATGTGCTATTTCTTGTTGAAGCCTAGTGCCAGGAGGATTCTCATTGCAAATCTTTCTGGGAATGTTATTCCAGAGGCAGTAGATACTTCACTGAATCTCATATTAATAAGCTATGATGTTAAATAAAGCACCGAAAATCTTAATCAAAGTTAGGAGTATCAACAAGAAGCGAAGAAGTAGCTAATAGAAGATTAGCTGCTGAACAAAAGTTTTCTATGATTAATTATATCATAGCGCAGTACTTTAGTTTCTCTCAATCTGTAACTTCAAATATCTATACTAATTAGATGCCAACCTACAACATAATAAATGAGATAATGAAATAAAGATGTTTTAAATATCCCTTTCTATTACATGTACGTTTTGCAGCATGTTAATAGACAAGATGAATTCTGATTTTTTAAAAGGATATGTTAGCATATCATCATGTACAGGAATGCCAAATAACAACTTTCTCACAAGAATAATGTTCCATTCCTAAATCCACAGGAATTTGCAAATAAAGCAAAATATTGTATATTAGATGAAGGCTGGCATGGGTTAAGCTTATAGCAAACGTGGAGACATCACACCTTTCTCTATCACATTTTCACCTGCTCATGTGGTGCACACTTCTGCTTTGATGGAAAATTCCTTTGGGTCTTCTTGGTGTAAAGCTGATGGTGCTTGCAGCAAAATTTGCAGAGCAAGTGGTGAATAGAGAATGTTTTCATTTGGTTCTGAAGACAGAGAAATATCTACAGCATTTTTCACAGTTCATGAAAGGGACCATCACTTTTCTGTTAGCTTTGTTCAATTTGAGAACAAGTTATACAGGCTTTTTTCTTTTATGAATTTGTTTGGGAAAAAATTTCTTTTTCTGAATTTGTTTTAGAAAACTGCAGTTCTTTGAATCCAAATGTATACAAAAGAAATTTGCAGTATTCCCCATGTAAGCTGAAGAAACTCTTAAGGAGCATTGCACAGACTGAGGCAGTATTTTTTATTTTCCTGAAAGCAGTGATGACAGTCAAAGCACAAGCAGCCTAACTTGTTTTATATATCAACCTTGCATGTTTTCCTGTCAGCTTTGCAGTTTGTCATCCACAGCTTAGCCTCCAAATGGCATGAACTTTGAGGACAGCATGCTGAAATGAAAGACTTGCTGCCTCCTGTAGAGAAGAAACAAGGCCACCAAGGCATAGCAGAATATCCGTTTATTCCACTTTATGTAGCCTGAATTGTGGAAAAATATTCCATTATTAGTAGAAACATAATATAATTCTGTTAATGGCGGTATAATTTGTTGTTACTATTTAGAGTGAATCTGTGAGGAATCTAGCTAGTATAACAGATGAAATCATAAAAGAAAATACTAAACAAAAAATCTGATACACAAAAGCAAAGAATGAGTTGGAGCAGCTACAATAGCATATTATAAATACTTATCAGAATTGTTCAGCGAGAGCAATGTTTGCCAGCTGGAGTGCAGTTTTTCTGAGAGGAAGGTGAGATATCTCTCCTCTCTATGTGGAGAAACAACGCAGCTAAGTGAGCATAAATGCACAAAATGGCATGGTATTTTACCACTGGAATGATTCTCAGAGACAGAAACATGTTAAACCACTTTATGGCAGTGTTGCCAGAGAAGTGACTGGCCAGTCTGGAGCGCACTGATAAAGTTTAGTCTTCTATCACTGCAATCTTTTTATAAACATTATCAGTTGTTGGGGATTTTTTCCCCCTCTTATGGGTGTCAGTTACAGCTGTGTGGTCAGTAAACTGTCTGGGTATAACCTGCAGAATTTTCTCCTAGTTCTGCCAGGGGATTGAACGGCTGGGAATTGTATGTGTCCTGAGCAGCTGCATTTATGACAAGAAACTTCCCATTACATCATATTTACAATTTACCTTGTCAGGTTATCACAGAGAACATTAGTTTGCAAGGAGATAAAAATTAGTATCGCATTAATTAAAAAAGGGGATCCAAACATCCATCAATATTTAAAATAAGTGCAAGAAGGCTTTCTCATTAATTAAAACTGGCATACACTGAGATTATTAGACTGAAGGCATACAGCATGTTGGTCATTATGTTATAATCAGTTTGAATAAGCTAAAAACACAGCATGAGACTAAGTTCACACAGACTTGCTGTTACACCGGTCAAACAGCACTAATCAAACTGTTTTATTTGAGGTTTGATCTAAAGCCCATGAGAGTCTGGCTATTGCATTCAGCGGGCATAGAGTTCAACCCTCGATGAAACTGAGCATCTTATCCTTGTATAATTCAATTATTTATGTCATTTGCTGAATATATTACTTCTTAGATAATTCTTTACATGTAACCACCAATAGGTAGAAATCCAAAAACCTAAGAGCACTTATTTTTGTTGTTTTCCTTTTCAGCTCTTTGAAATCCTATTTATTACTGCCTCCTGCTTCTGCTATCACTAGTATGAGCAAAAACCAGTTGTTTTCCTGTAACAAGAAATACGTATGATATCATTGTGAAAGGCTTTCACATGCTTTTAGTTACAATACACCACATCTCATGTTCATTTTAGAAAATGATATTTTAGCAACTGGTATTTTATTAAATTAACTGCTGCAGTGTGGCCATGTTTTACTGTGAATTGCAGGTACTCAATATAGTCATGCATGTCCATGTAAAGTGGCATCAGCTTTTTTTATTACATTTGTCCATGTCTGGTGAATTTGACCATCATCATACACAATCACACAGAATAGTAGAATGGCTGGAGGTCATCTAGTCCAACCCCCCCTGCTCAAGCAAGGCCACCTAGAGCTGGCTGCCCAAGGATGGAGACTCTACAACCTCTCTGGGCAACCTGCTCCAGTGCTCAGTCACCCTCAAAGTAAAGTGTTTCCTGAAATTCTGACAGAGCCTCATGTGTTTCAGTTTGTGCCCATTGCCTCTGGTCCTGTCACTGGATGCCGCTGAAAAGAGCCTGGCTCTATCTTCTTTCCACCCTCCCTTCAGGTATTTGTACACATTGCTGAGATCCCCGCGCCAAGCATTCTCTTCTCTAGGGTGAATAGGCTGAACAGTCCCAGCTCTCTTAGCCTCTCCTCATATGTGAGGTGCGCCAGTCCCTGCGTCATCTTAGTGGCCCTTTGCTGGACTCTCTCCAGTAGCTCCAGATCTCTTTTGTACTGGGGAGCCCAAAACTGGACAGAGTGCTCCAGGTACTGCAAGGATCAAGTCTGGGAAACATTTATTCACAATAATACATAAACTAAAGCATAATGTGAAAGAATTATGAGAACTTACAGCTTAAAAAAATTAAGAAAAGTGGAATCAGAAGTTTCTACATACAAACATCACTAAAAGAAGTGAATGAGAGTGCAGGTTCATAACTGAGTAGATGAGTACAGAGAACTTTTTGCGCTCTCTAAATAATAGAATAGTAAGTATGTCTGCTGTGGAGAGGATGAAACATGGCAAATCATCCATTAATAAGTATCTGTTTTCCTTGACAAATGCCTAATTATTTAGCAGAGTAATTTAATGTTCTGTATTAAGCTAAGAGGCACATGGATTAAAATACCCACATCAATGGGCTCTGTTCAGTATTCCCTAGTCACTCCCACCAAAACATTCACAAACCTCAGCAGGGAATTTTCCTGAGAAGATCAGCGAATAATGAGCCCTTAAATCTCTAAAGTTGATTTTTTGTCTACCAAACCACAAAACTGTCTTTCTCTCCTTCTTCTGTCAAGAATCCTCTCTGCCCATGTACTGTACCTCTCTGTATATGCCAAGAAATAACTCCAGCTATTAAATCTAAAGAACGAAAATATCACAGTTTAAGACAAAGCAAAAATTTAGTCTCTAATAAAGAGACTCAAATAAAGCCAACGAGAAGGGCTTATATTTCAGGTGAAATAGAAGAATGAAATTTGGAGGCCTGTAGAAGCACTTGAAAAGCAATTAGTCACAGCCATAAAACAACCAGTAAGAAATGCTTCCAGGCGACCAAGGAGCAAGCCTGTAAGGGAGACAGTGGATCTACTGGACTCAACAGGAACAGAAGAGAACTGCTACATAGAAAAGTGGCATTGCAGAGTAGCTAGATGACAAGCCTGCAGAGGTCTGCCCTAAAAATATTTGAACAAAATACCTACCTTGAGAGCTAATGGGCCCAACCTTTTGCTTGACACCAACAGTATGAATCAGGATGAAATCAACTAAAGGAAAGGGACTTGCAATACTATGAAATCAGCGTCAATACCTAATTATTTTATAGTATTATTTTCATGAAAATAAAGATGAGGAAGATTTAGCTGTACTAGAAGATACGGTACTAATTAACAGGAAATTACTAATTGCAGTAGCTTAGAAGTTACCAGCACTGAACTTAAAAAGTAAGCAGCTGAACTTCTCACAAGGTATGCAATTTATTATTAAAGATCAGTGAGAATTGGGGGATAAAAATGTAGCTGTCTTTAAAAGTAAGACAAGAAAAGCCTGTATCAATAACAGATAACAGACTAACATAGCAATTGAAGGACAGTATAGCCATCAAACACCAAAATAAGTACACTGTGATAGGGTCAAACATCTTTAATCTGCAATTTACTGCATGAAATGAAGAAGCACGCCGTTGGAACATGCAGAGAGCACATTCCACATACTCTAGCACATTAAATGCCAGTGGAATTAGCTATGAATCTGACCTAGAAAAAAACAGTATGTGCTTAAAATTACAGAATATCTACATTTACATCCTAATCCTTTTTTTTTTCCCACCTAATGTCAAGTTCTGCTTAAGTACTGTAGATACTGGATCTAAATGACTATATAATTTTGACCACTACTGGGCTTATTAGGCAATGCCATCCCTAGCATGAGGACAAGGAGAAGGGAGGGCTATTAAGAGCCACACTTTTCTCTTAAGCCTTTTTCTGGTTTTAGCCAGTATTTTGTTTGTGTCTGTATCAATGTTTTTATGTGTTTATACCTATCAAAACAATGCAGCAGCAACACCTATCAGCTTCAGGTTGACTTCAGTTTCTTTCATCCAGCAATCTGAAAATATTTCACATGCTTTAATTTAGTCTCACATCTACAGAAGTGTGCGCAATAGTGCTTTCTGCCTTAAGGCTAGATTCAGTAAAGTACTTACACACCTAATCTGTAAGGATTTCATTAGACAGGGGGGCAGAGGTTACACTTGGGCCAGGCACCACCACGAGCGCGTTTAACCTTATCCTCAATGTGCTTTTGGCCTAAGTCAACTAGCACCCTCCCGGACAACTCCTGCACGCACTTGAGGTGACAGCATTGGCCAACAACCACTCCCACCAAGCCTGTTTCAGATGTAAGAAAATCTAGCTGTATGCATGAGAATGATGTCACACCAGATTCTGCCCCATTTTCTTTACTATACAGAACCCTATCCTCAGGTAATGCATTTTTATCTGATAACGATGTAACACAGAACACAAAACCAATACAGAGATATGAAAGCTGAAAGGAAGAGCTTCCTGCGCTAGAGTCCATGGTACTTCTTGTGCCCTCTCTCACCAGTGGAATAAAGCTCAAATTCCCTTCTGCATCATAACAGAACTCCAACTGGAGTGTGAGAAAAACATGAGAGGGAAACCCACCATTCAAAAACCCATGAACTCAGACCCTCCATTTCCTGGGAGAGAGCCCTCTTTTACAGCAGATAAAGCAACGGTATTGTTGTAGCCATGATAATCTAAAGGTATAAGCAAAGCTTGAAGGAAGTGTGTTATTCTCTTTCTAAGGCTAACTGATGCAGTGAGACAAAAACCCCACCTTTTTTCAGGTCTGGGCGTTTGTTAGTAGGCAGGACAAGCTACTACTGTTGCCTTCCAGTGGCCTACGAATGAATACGGAAGGCTGTCAGAACATCCATCAAGGACAGGGCTAGGAAGCGAGACAGATCACCCCCAAATCATCATTCCTTTCCCCCTTCCAAATGATTATACATCATTATCTCTAATCACCTCCAGGCCAGTGATGAGCATGCATTAAGCCCACTTATGCAGACTGTATTAAGTATGATTACACATTGCACTGCAAGGTTATGTGAAATATACAGATCGATGTATGGCAAGGCTCCACATCAAGGCTCAAACGTTCTTTTGACAGTTGCAAGGATTTTTTTACTTTTTAAATTTTTGAGGTAAGGGTAATTTAAATATAATTGCTTAACATCAGGGCATGCTATCCTAACAAAAGCAGTAGTGCTCTCCAGGACATTCTCTCCAGGCTGTCTAAAGGGTAACACAATACACTTCCATTCAGCTAAAACTTGTCAGTCTAGGAGCTGGGAAGATGAGTCTGCAAGGAGGGAGAGCGTTCCACTGCTCAGTGTCGCCCAGGAAAACTCCGTAGGTGGCAGCAGGACTGTGGGAAATACACCTGAACTGACAGGCTCCGGGCAGCTTAGCACTCAGTCACTGCTACATTTTGTGCAGAGTTTGCTCTCGTCACTCAGAGCCGAGTGGGCATCCAGAGACACGGAACCGACGCATTAGAAGGGAGGAGGGAGGTAATAACAACTGACACTACCTGCAAAGTTTTGCACAATCTGAGCATGGGTTTTCAGGAAAGCATTTTTTGATTTATATTCCTATACTTCTTTTAAGTTCACTACTGGATTTAGGGCTTAGGTTCTATTTTTTGTTATGAACAATAACTTATTTCTTAATCGGTCTCTCTTGCAACCAATAACTATCACCTCTTTTGTAAACTGCAGTCCCCCTTGTTGCCAGTAATATGTGTTTTGGGGGAATGATTTAAATGACTCAGTGCTTACTTGTAACAACAAAAGAAATAATACAATATAAGCTAACTTTTAATAACTGAAAAGATCTTTAATTAAAATTGCTTTCCATTCAGGGGCTAGCATTTTATTTAACCAGCTGCCCTATGAAAGTTATTACCTAGAGTTTTCATTTTCCCAGTACACAGCTGCAGAAAAGATCTTATTCTGGTGAATGAAGGGCTGTACAACAACAAGGACAAAGCTCACTTAAACTAACAATGGAGCCATGGCAAAAGTCATAACCTTCTGCTGTCTTAGGGGAAGCACACTTTCTGAATGTAATCTCTCTGATTATGCCTAGTATGCAAAATGCAGTTTTATAGCTGCAGCTCAAATAGATTTCAGTATTACCACTGAATACTAATCACTGATGCAAAAAACGTACAGCTCCCTCAAGGCATTTCAAAAATCTTGATTATTTAATCAGTGCTCTTGATTTATAAGGCGAGCTGGTTGATGACTACCAAAATGTGACACATTGGACACTATCCAGATGGAATGCCAGTTTTCATTTGAGGTTAAAGGGGTAAAACTCTACAAGAGAGGTTTTCCAGTATCCTGGACTAGAGCTAGAGTTATATCAGATGATAAATAAAACCTGGCAGTTTGGCTTGCACATAATATTAAAACAGAAACTTCACTGAACTGTCAGTTGTAAAATGAAGTAATCTACTTTCTTTCTGCTTATTCTCCGCTTCCACTATGGACTTTTTATTTATTTCACGTCTTCCATCTTAATGCCCTATTATCTTTTTAAATAGCACTACTTTACTTTTTTACAAATATGTAAGCAGAGAGTGCTGACTTTTCATAAGCACTAATTTCCCAACCAGCCAGATGCAAAATTTGAAGAGTTCAGTTTCTTTCCCCCATAACTACAGAGATATATATATATATGTATTTGAAAATAATTCTGTATCTTCATCTCTATAGATCAACATATGCTTAGGTATATATGAAAATCATTTTAATTCCTGCTTTAAAATGCAATGAAATTGTCAAAAATTGTTTAAGATACAAATGCGTAAGTTACAATCATTTCCAAACAGGTTTTACTACCTAAGTTGCTTGGGCTTTGACAGTCCCATCTCCGTCTTTGATTGTCAGCAATGATATTCTGTTAAAGGAGGTTTCCCTAAAAAATTTCCAACAATTTTCCTATTGAGACTTTAAGGAGCAGAATGACTTCAAATTGAGATAGCAAAGAATTAAATTCTTATTTAGACACCTATTTCTAGGCCTGACCCCTTGAAGTTAGCAATCTGATCACTTTATGTACATGCCTACATGGATATAGAGTCTTAACATTTCAAACTAATCTTGAAGGTGTGGTCCTTATTAGAAGCAGTGACTGGCAGTTAATAGTCAAAGCAAAGTTACAACTACAGAGAATTATTTTACCAAATCAGTCCTTTGTCTGTGTTCATGCCGCAAATGGGTGGCACAAGCAGAGCGCCCGGAGGCACCCAGAGCTGGCGGCAGTCTCCCCGACCAGGCGACGGGGCAGGCTGTGCCAGCGCAGCCAGGCTCCTTGCTGCGTGCTGGGGGAGCCGGCCTGTCTGTGCTCCGCACCAGCCTGTGCTGCTGTGTCTTCACCATTATTTATACCTGAGCTATCCGTAATAAAGCTAATATATCAATGCAGATAACCACAACTCTGTGGCAAGTGGTCAGCATATCATTTCAGCAGAACTGAACACGCAGGTAACCCCTGCGAACACACAAGCAATTTGAAGGTTAAGAGGCACCCTAGAAGGCCAAATTGGAGGTTAAAAGCATCCTCACAACCCAACGTAATCCTCTCAAACCTTCTAAAACCAAAATGACTAAAATTATAATCAAAACATGGGAACTTGATGGAAAGTTTAATCATAAATAAGCATTAAAAGTCTCAAAAGCCATCATACCAACACGCTGTAAAGTTACCTCTTACACCGGAAACAATGACTGAAATAAAAGACTTGCCATTAACCATCCTGTGCAGTAGGTAAGAAGCTTTCCCGGGAGCTGATGGTCACGTGAGGGGCCCGTTACCATGGAAACGGCAACGGCCCCTCTCCCGGGAGCAAAGGCAAGCACAGGGATTCACCTCGCCCCGCTGGGCGGAGGAGCAGGCGTGAGGCTCCCAGCCGCTCCCACCTCGGGTTTGGGAATGCGCAGCTCGGCTGCCAGCAGCACAGTGGTGCAGGCTGATGCCCACACAGCGTTTGGCCTCGTGTTAAGTCAGCAGTGATACGGCCTGGGGAGTCCCTGTGCCCTAGCCCCTTCACTCTCTGCTAGCCACGCTTTCGTGTCCTGTTTTCCCATACCTGTGCAGCCAGCGATCCAAGCTGCACGGAAGTCTGTGGAACTTGGCTCAAGCTCTCAGGGTGCATCAAAGAGCAGGCGGCAGTTTAACACAGAGATGCAATGCTAAACTTTAAACTGGTTTGCTTGGACACAAGCAGCAGCACCGGCCGGAGCAACACGAAGAGCTGCATGTGCTGATTTACAACACGTAGCAGCCTCGCTGATCGCAGCATAGCTGTATGCTTGCAAACCACCTCCTGTCTGCCTCCGTTGTTATGTTCTTTCTTCAGTACCAGTGAGACTAATACTCATAAATATCATTTCCATTCCTCATTTTAAAAAGTTTGCTAGAAATTCCAGTAGTCTGTACTGCAATGGCACAACAGAAGGAAACACAGAGAAGCATGTACGTTGACCAGAGCCCCCAAGTGCCCTTCCCCGCCGTCCCCTGCCATTGCAAATGGGGCCATGCATGGGCGGCTCTGCCCACCTCAGCTGGGTGCCAGGCAGGCAGCACCCTGCATGCCAAACTGCTCCCAAACTTGTAACAAGTGACAGTGTCACCTCTGCAGAAGCCTCGCGTCTAGGTTTTGGCAAAATCACAGATTTGTATTCTGTTACGAAGCCAAAACATTTTAAAAACTGCAAGAGTTCACTTATAAAATCTGTGTTGTTTGGGCTTGTGCCCTTTATCATTACATCCCTTTGTCTCTCTCACATGTCGATTTGTATCATCTGAAGCTTTTGAAAGAATATCTTAGTCTACTGGACTTGTGGGTAAGGCAATCATGGGGCAGTTCAAATAGCTGCATGATTTCAATTTTCTGACAGGAAGCCAAAACTTGAAACACAGATGGCTATTTCCCTGTCATCATCTAGCTCCTCAACTGATCTCCTCACCATTTCAACTTCATTCTCTGTAACAGTTTCCCCTGAGTTGGGAAGCTTTTGCACCTTCTTCTTTAAGAGAACAGAGCTACAAACTGCTAAGTGAGGATGTTTTGATCGTCTATGAGAATGTCTTACTGAAGACCGCGCTGCTGAATAACACGCTGGGCGATTGCCTCAGGCTCTGGGTATTGCAAGTAACAGTGTCATATCTATCACAGGTACCACCAGGCCTTCTGCCATGAGTACAGCATGACAAAAATAGCTTGTAGGGACTACGTCCCCACGTTGCAGTCTTGCATGGCAGCAGCCACACAGCAGGAAAAACACTGGAGCCAGAACTTGCCTATGCAGGAAAAGAGGGATCTCTCCCCTGAGGTCAGAGATTGCGCTGCAGGAGACTGCTGGGAAAATCATAACCCTGAAAGAGAAGGGAACTGGAACTTCTCTTTACACGTAGCAAATGACACCGCCGCCTTATCCTTCCCCCATGTCCCACCTAGCCTCACTGCATGTAACTATGCCACAGAGATCAAAAAGAGCCATGATTTCATAAAAAGCTCCATAGAAAATGGAGTCAAGAATACTCTTCTGCTATGATGCCATGCTGTTTCCGCTATTTACATTGGGGCAAAATTTCAATTCTCCTTCACTGGACCTAGCTAAGCAAAGTTAAAGCCAGGTCTCTGGAGGCATCTGAACCATTAAGGACTTCTTGAACGGAAAGACCCTCTGTTACACCTCTGGTACAAAGCCACCAGGACATTGATTCCTGTCAGCTTCTCCACATCCTGGTATAGACACGTGTTCTGTAATCATATATTTAATCTTAGCTATGGTCTTAATTCTTCTACTTCCCACTTTGTTCCTACATATACATCTCCAGATTCTTGAACTTTTTTTTTTTTTTTTTTTTTAATAAAAAGAAACCAAAATAGTCTTGGCAAAGACTAGTCTCATAAGAATCATCTTGTGGACGGGGCTTGTGTTTAACAGAACATCTCACAATAGGGACGAGGAAATAATCTGAATAATTTCATGTACGTGACACCAGCAGCAGGACAGAGATGTGTTAGGTCAGCACAGAGAGCTAACACATTTTAGAAAAACGTTTGGACTACTACTTTTCATGGGTGGGTAAGTGTACGTGAAAGCTGCAAATGTCATTATTCTTAATTGCCGTTAAACTAATGACTATGCAAAAATCTGTCTATGTTCAAAGAACAATTTTTCTGTTTGTTTGTTGCAACCCTATACTGCTGTACCAGAAACATAATAGGTGCAGTGAACTTTTTTTTTCCAGCTGATGGTGCAACTCTGGCAGAAAAGATCATACAGACTTTCCATTCTTCTGAGAGGTTGGCTTTAAATACATGTTCAGTATTTCTGACTCCTTGAACAAAGGACTTGTTACAGAAGTAGAAAGCAATAGCCTAATACTGCCTTGCAAAATTCTGCTTCACAGAAATTTCCAATAGTAACATCAATACAGACAAAAGCTGTACCCAACACATTACACAGATGTAGAATTATTAGTGAAAACAATATTAAATTCCTGTTTTCAACAGTTATGTTGATTCCTGTCTGTGTCCTACACGTGGGGTATGCTATTTGCATACATGTAGTAGGAAAACAGACTACTGCTTTCCAGAAATTGTATATGCACCATATATCATTAAAAATAGATAGTAGCAATAAATTGACTTTATTAGTGGAAAACCTGCAATTTTGTAGGGTTACAAAAGGGCAAAACCACCTCAATCACTGGGAAATTTGAATGTTTCTGAAAATATACTGCAATATGTGTATTAAATGTAGGGAGAGATAATCTATCTGCTTCCAGACAGATTATTCTGATTTGCAAGGACAGAGAACTGAGAGACTTTATTCCTTCAATTTATACACCTTTGTCAGAACTAATAACCCAATTCAAAGGCATGAAGTTTCACGGTACTTAACTATGTGGCCTCTAACATGTCATGCTGATTGAATTCATATGATCTTATATATTTGGGCATCAAAAGCCCTTTATTTTTCTTAATTAAAAACTAGATTCAATAAAACTTGCCTAGAAAATAAATTAAATTCATATACATTACCTCTGAGCAATGAGAAATAGCACTGATTGAACAGGGCTGTTTAAATCTCTGCGGTTGGCAGCGTTCATCAGTGAATTTGTTTACAAAGTGGAAAGAATGAGATGCTGTCAAAGAATGAAAAATAAAAGCTAGATTTCTTGGGAAGGAGACATCCGTCTTTTTCTATTTGTAAATGCTGACGAGCAGGGTTTAAGGAGGGCTAATGTCATCCATTCATCTTAATTAAAGAGTTAATTGCTCGTGTATCCTGATTTGGTTAGCTGATCTTAGTAGCATGAGAAGTGTTTGCTTCTATGTATTTTATTGACCACTATAATGACATCATCAGCAAGACTTAGGATTTATTCATGCCTCAGCCTAAACTCATAACTTTAATAGCCTCCTACATGATAAAACTTTCAAGAGGGAAGGAGTTCTTTAGCATGGTACAGAATACCGAGAGGTCTGTTCAGACCCTGTTCAGAAACTGTTAAAATGTCTCAGTTCAGCTGTCATTGAAGTATTACTTCAAAGTCTAGAGTCATGAAGATAAGTAAAAAGTAATTTTAAAGGCTAGTTCTCAGCAAATGTATATATGGAAATAGCATAAAACATCTAAAAATCGCATATCAAATGTAAGCAAGAGACTTATTACTATTCAATTTTTCACATCTGTAGTCATAGTCAAGTAAGCACTGACACAAAAACAGACAGGCGAGGTTGACAGCATGTTCTATGGATTAAAGACCAAATTGGTTTAGTCATATGTCTTACAACACAAGAAGGGGGAACTCGGATCTAAAGGAAGACCAGTTAACTAACTAGGAAGTCTGTGAGGTTTTTCTGTACAATGTCTTTTAACATCTACTGCAATTCCTGATGTTATTTCTTAAAGATTCTTCACAAGAATTAAATTACATTTTACACAAGAGGACAATGGGCAGTACTACTGCTTTTTGATTAATCAGCTATGCGGTACTTAAAAATGAAATAAAAGAATACATTACAAAACATAATACATGATATTCACTTGTCCTGGTAATGAGTCTTCAGAACTGATCTATTTATGTTATTCTACTTTGATGGGATCAATTTCTACTGCTAATACTGCACATAACTTACACGAAGGGTCGAACCGGCCTTCAAGAAACACCATGCACCAAATATAACTCATCCTAACACAGTCTCATATGCTGGGAGCCCTTACTTGGTTTTGTGACAGTCACAGGGTAGCTTCTGTGCGCTCTCCTGAAATATCTAGAAGGCACTAAGAATAATGTGATAGGGTGCTACAGCTCATCTAGTTTTATGAACTTCATGGCGGACTTCACTTTGTGTTTTCTTTATGCAGTTTAAGCTTCTCAGCTGACTGGTTCAGAGGCCAGTACCGGCTCCCGTGCTTTCTCTGACAGACAGGAGAGTTTCTTTTTAATACTGATCAGGTTTCTTTGCTTGCTTAGAAAACTTTCTGTAAAACATAATAAAATTCCAATAACCTCTGTATTATATGAACACAAAACTACATTGCTCCTCTCACAGAAAAGCCGCAGGCAAGTCCAGGACATACAATTGAGCATGGTGCCATGGACCCATGTTACCCCAGACCGAGGGAGCCAGCCCCAGAACCAGAACCAGGCTGCCTGTGTCAGCTTGATGCTTCCTCTGAAGTAATTAGCCCCACTGAGAAGCAGCATGTGTGAACATGGACACAGGACCATGCTTCAGCAGCTGCTCTCCTCTTAGCTCTCTAGTACGATGCCATGTGGTTCAGGAACACACCTTCAGCCAGCTCATGCATCTCTACAATTATACAAGAATGTGCAATGTGATAAAGGGAACAGCACTGGAAGGCAGGAGATTTGTTGGCTATCACCAACTCTAGAACTGCCTGCCTGGGTAACCTTTAACAAGTTGCTTCAGCTCACTTTGTCCCAGTTACTCCCAAATCACCTGTATCTCAGAGATACTTCGAGATTCATTCATGGAAAGGTGCTAACTGAGAGCTAAGCAGTTCTATTATTTCTTAATAGTTCACTACTGGAAAAGGCAGCATGGTCAATGTATGGGCTTTACAGTCAGAGAAGAGGACAACTGAAGTTGAATGGGACCTCGAGAAGTCATCTGTCCCAACCCTGAGCCCAACACAGGGGTTGTTCCAGACTTGAAAAACTCAAGGATGGAGACTCCACAACCTCTCTGGGTAACCTGCTCCAGTGCTGACTGTCCTCAGGGTGAAGATTTTTTCTTTAGGTCAAGGAATGTCTACAGCTATGGAGAAGAAGGTCATGATAGCAGAATTTCTCAGTAGTGTTTAGATGTTACTCATCATCTTCTTTTACAGCTCAGGTCCAATTAAAAAATCTTTCTAAATTAAAGATTGTTCCAGTTTTATTCGCAGTCCAAGCAAACTACTCAGTCAACCTTTCTATCACCTACTTCTCAGTCTATTTAGTGCAGAATCCTTAAAAAGGCTGATAAGAATAAAACTAATATACCACTCTGCCATTTGGGCCTCTGTGCAACAGTGTTAGCTTCCAGAATCTCTTTTACATCAGTCAGGGCACAGTGGCACTCAGGCAGTACTGTACATAGGCAGCTGTAGCTCTGCCAGGAATCCTGCCATGTCTCACGTGCTCCCAGACACCCACTCAGTTAACTCAGCAATCTCTGCACTGCACTCCTCTGACTACACACATCTGCAGTGTGCTGTAGTAACCATGGAATTGTTCACACCATGTCTGAGCCTTCAAACCATGCCAACGCTTGCTCTTTCAAGATCTTAAACATACAGGTCAGTGACCTTGGAAATAGTTTTAAGCAACTGCAACATTTTTGTTCATTTTAAATCTCTTCTGTTATATCCAGCTTCTTTGTTTTCTTATGAATATACTTAAAGTACAAAGTTATTTCCTAAACACTTAAGGGAAAAAGTAAAAATGTTCTTGGATATAGACTGTGGACAAGGAGCAGTGACTGTCACTTTTGAAAGCTCCTTTACATAACAGTAAAATAGAATGTGAGCAAAGAGAAAGGTGTAACATTTTGTTCAACAGAAACACTTTGCAAAATGCTGAAATAAAATCTTTAGTGGCTTGTGAAGTATTTAGTTCAGCTGTTTAGCAACAACACCTTTTGATTTGTAAAGCTCCTACGATACTTAACCTAAAAAAGAAAGTTTTTCAAGTTTTCTTTAACTAGCTAAAACCACCTGCTGTAGCTTGAATAGAGAGCAAAAGTTCATAAGCACAACCTTCTTTTGAGATAACACATTTTTGAATTACTATACTGTCATTTTTGTACACTACATCAGGCAATGGCTAGTGCAACTTCTTACATTACTAGCTTACTAATAAACATGTGCATGAAGCGGAACGGCGCATACAAGTTATAATTCTTTGGCTGTGCCTAGTAACATAAACAGGTCTGATACCATCAGCTGAAGAATTGAGGAATTAAACCATCCGAAGGACTGATGTAAAGGATTGGACATGCTAAAAGAGATGGTGAAAAGACGCTGATAAGAAATGGAACAACATTCAGAAGTGAAGCAATAGACCCACAATGGGTTGTGAATGGAAATAAACATAACCATGAGAAAATGCTTCATCAACATAAGAGCCACAACAAAGCTGTGAATCTCAAGATAAGCAAAAATTGTTTTTGAAGAAAAAACTAGCATGCTAGGTAGCACTTCAAAGACTAGAAAAGATCTAATAGACAGAGATGAATAATATAAAAAATATAAAAGAAGAGAGACCAAAAAAATCATACTAAGCACAAGATCAACTTACTCTATGTCCCTGGTATTACTGTTAACCCTTTGGTGCTGACGCTGTGGCACCAGTTTAGTGATTAAACAGAATGAATATTTCAACACCACAGCAGTCGGCTGTCTTCAGTCAGCTCCACAGTTCCTCTCCTGAGCCTGCCTCTTCAACCCTCCATCCTGTGTTTTGCCCCACTATATATCTCTAGCAGCACACCTGCAGTTTACTTCTCGACTGGAAGGCACAACAGCTACCATGCCCAGCTCTTTATCACGCTGCTCCCATACCTACCCGCAGAATGCACAATTGCCTTTTCAGAAAGAAGCCACACAAATTATTGTGCCCTGGGTGGAAAGCCCACTTGATATTGTGTTTCTAATCACAGAGAATAGGAGACAATGCATTCAAAAGAGGGACATAGAATAGGTAATTAAATATCATACCGGTTCTAGGGCAGAAGATGCTGCTATTACAAGAAACAGTAGTTTGCTAAATTCAAAAACACCCACAAAAATTATTTTTTAACTGGATTAAAGGAAAACAGGCAGGTAAAGCTATGGCTTTATGCAAAATACACTACAGCATTCTTTGGTCTTGGTTTTGAATCACTGATACAAAGAGGATTTTTGCCACTGGCTTTAGCAGAACAGAACTAGCTTTCACAGACTCAAAGATTAGCTATTTTCTTCCTAGAAATTTCAAAATAATTTTGAATCCAGAGAAGATATATAACACCATTAGTCTAGGATGGTAGGCAGAAATGCAGTTTAAATGGTGCTGGGGCAGCTGAAAACTAAGTGGCTACCACCCAGAAAACTATGCATAGAAAAAGAGATTTAATCGAAAAATGGAAGTCTAACACATGCTCAATGCTAGATGAAAAAAGAAATGAAATTTTTGTGGAATTTAATTTCTAATGTCTTTGCAGGTGGGTTTCTTTCCTTTGGTTGGTTTTCCAAATTTCATCCTGCCAGCTTACTCCACATCTAAGGACAGCAAACTCCATAAACTTTTCCCTGAGAAAATCTTGATCATTATTCATACACTTCTAAACACCTATTTCAATCCTCTTTTTCAAGTGATTTTGGTAGCCATTGAAAAAGTGTGTATTGTTTTGGTTTGGTATATAGTATGCCATGAAAACCAAATTCTGTTTACAGCAGGGCCAGATTTTCCATGATTTGATTTTAGACAGTCATTTCCATAGAAAAGATCCTTTATATGTCATTATTAATGACCTTACAACTTTCTCTAGTGGCCCTCAAGATCTAGCTGTTTTGTAGCAGACAATATTTGATATCTCAGTTTGCAATCTCAGAAAAAGCCAAGAGAATACAAACTGTCCTATCAGAAAAAAACAGCTTCAGAATCTGGTAAATAAATCACATTTCTATGGTGATGTAATAAAAAGTGGTATGTTTGAATCAAGAGTGTACCTGCTTTGTGATTAATTGTAGATGTCAATACCTAGAGGTACCTGCAAGGCAATTAGCACTGCACTTGCCTAAATGTCACCCCATTGTAAATACAGAATGGAAATAAATAGACAGATTGGCCTAGTGCATGTTGTTTGGATTTGGAACAAGAATCTCAAAAATGTGAATCCTAACCAAGCCAATTTTTTATTATGCGCTGCTGATAAGCGACAAAAGACTTCTCTCTTTCTTTTTTTTCTGGTATACTGTGAGGCCAGTGCCACCCGTCTCTCAAAAATAACATGTGGAGGTCCTTACTAATCAAAGCCACCATCATATTGATGAATCCTAACAAAAACAAACCTATACAAATTTCTGTATTTGTGGCTGTAAATGCTGAGACTGACTCAGGTAGAATTGTCTTCATCCTTGGAGACCAGATTGCTACATTTTATGATATGCTTTACAGTGGCCATGTAATTTGTTAATAATTTTCTGTCCTTCTTCCCCAATCTTATAGTCACGTGAATGACTGAGAACAGAAACACAACTATAGGCTGAGAGTTAAGGAGCTGACAAATTTAGGCTGATGTCACTGCTGTACAAGATTGAATATACATTACCAGAATATCTATCAAAACTAACATTTAATATTTTAACTTCTATAAAATGTAAAGAATAAAGTTGACCACCCCCACCCCCTTTTGGGCATCAAATCATGTTTTTTACAGTGGATTTAAATCTTCTGGAAAGTAACTGTATCTAAAGATGGGGGGTGGAGGAGTGGGTGCTTTTCTGTTTCATCACATAGCCAAGATTTTATTTTTTGCAGTATTTTTCTCCTTTTAACTATAACACATTAGCTGCTGGTGGCCTTTGGAAAGCTAGCAGATCATATGATGCTGGCTCTCCTTCTTCCCATCTGCTAGCCTGCATCATAAGAAAACTTAAATATATATTAAATATTACTTTTTTATGAAACTAATTAGTACAGATGCTACAAGAATCTCACATGATCATAAAAGGTTTTGTGACAGAACTTCTCTGTTAAAGTAAAGCTCATCTAGAAAGTTGGAAATCCTTGTCTTTAAAGGTCTTTCATTAGTAGCACACACTAAACAATGATCACTGCTGTACGATGAGAGACAAATTAATGAATCAAACATTACAGATTTCATCACATTGGCTCATTTGCATTTAAGCTGGTTTCCAGCTCTGTCATGCATTTGCTTTTAAACGAGCCCCTGTGGGTAGTGCTGCAATGTTTGATTCATTAATTCGTTTCTCAGTGTACAGCAGTGCTTACTGTTCAGTATACAGTGAAATACTTTGAAAATACTTGTTTTAACAATCTATCTTTTATTTTAACAAAGAAATAATAACCCTGAAGAAGGAAATGCTGGCCGTTTTGCAACATAGCCCCTGCCAAATCTCCCAGTTGCTGCCCCAGCCCATCGTTACACCACTGTGATATTATCTGGATTAAGTCTTCACAGCTTGCTTTCACATATTCTACAATTTCATAAAGCTCTGAGCCAGCTCTTTGGGCTAGTATTACGATGCCTGATTCAGCTCCTGGGAAGTTAAAGGTGGCTTTAAGCCTCTACTCTCTGATCCTTGGATCAGTCCCAAGGAGTGGCTTAGATCAGCCTCCCGGATGCTCGGTGACATTCTGCCGCTACTGTGCCTAGTACACCGGTTCCTCCACATTGTAACAGAGTGGGTTGCTTGGCAAAGCCATCTCTGTGAGAGCTGCAAAACTTTGGAATTGGTTTTTGGTTTGTAACAGCTTGAATTTGGTGACCTTACAGTACGCTGAAAGCACCATCTGTTTTAGAAGAAAAAAGAGGCATGTTCCCTAGCTGGTCAGTGCATGGAGACAAGCGCTTTGGTAATTAGCTGGGTAGTTGAGCTCTCAAGTTCCTATCTGAACCTCAAATTTTCAAGTTTATGTACTCGAATACAACACTAATTATACATGTACAGTTTTGTTGTAGGGATCATTGCTCATGTTTAATTATAAAGAAATAAATACATGTAGCAAATTAAAAAGATGGAAGTTGTTTTAGTAGGCAATAGGAACTGGAGAACAAAATGCTTCTTAGCTAGAACTTCACTTCCTCTTACATGGCCACGATGGATCGCAAGGTTATAAAGGCAAGCCCATTTGACAAGAGGATGCATTTGGACTACGGGATTCATGGAAATAAGGGCTTATTTAAATGAGTTGTTTTTTTCATGAAGCAGGCAGGTTTTCATATGTTGAGACATGGAATTAAGTAGCATCAGCATATTACATTGCATAGTCATTTTCCTCCCACTTTGTTTTTTTTTAAAAAAAGAATCTCTCTGAGCAGTGTGTTATACATGCTGAACAGGAAAAAAAATAAATTTAATTGATACCAAACAAAGGAAGGCCATCAAGACAGAAAGGTAACATCCTAAACCTATGTTTCAGAGGTCTTAAACAGGTATTAACATAATTCTCACCTTTGCTGACTCCAGTTAAACCACAGATGCAACTGTACACAAAAAAAACTCCACCCTAAAAGAAACAAAAACCCCTGCCTCATTGTCAAACATAACCAGCAAAGCTACAGCACGCCAAGAGCAGCCAACACAAAGTCTACCGTACAGCCAGAATAATACAATACCAGGAGAACCTAAGTGGGCTGTATATGAGACGTTGCCCCCTACTGATTAACACACATGGAGGAAAGTTGTCTCCTGTTTCCATCACATCAGAAAGCCCCCAGGAAAGACTTCATTTTCAGTGCCTGTGTAGAAAGGGCGGGCAAAGTTTGTAAGGGACACTCATACCTTTGGAAAGACAGCTTGGCATTTTTCCTAAAACGTATACCTGGTATTTTCTGCAGCAATAAATGTTGTATTTAACCATATCCTCAATTCTACCTGCTAGGAATTATATAATGCTCAAAGGTGGGAAGTTCTAAAACATTTCAAAGGCTGGAGTAATTTTAATGTTTATTATGAGAAATGTACCTCACTGAAAAACACTTTTTTTTTTAACAATAATCTCCAAATTTTTTTTCCTTGAAAGAGCATATTTCACAAAGACAGATCAAATACCCTCAGAGAAAAGCTAGGCTGTCTTCACATGAACACAAGAATTTATAAATATTCTTGTAGGAGCTTGCTCAATCCAATTACAAGACAATTTTATATTAAATACCCAATTAGGTCACTCTTGCTTTGATTTGTAGAAATCTTTCTTGATTTGTAGAAATCACTTGCTTATACTCGTAAGTATGCTGAGTCAAATAAATATGGCAACAAATACTCAAAAAGAGTGGCAGCAAGATGAAACCATGGAACTCAATGGCAAGAGCATGTTAATTACACTACACTATTGTTTTCTCCCCAACTCTCTCACCAGATTAATATGGAGCTACAGCAGTAATGATAGACGAGGAAATAAATCTTTTCATGAACAAATGCGTGCATAGTCCCACTACTGTCTTAATCAGAAGAAACTTTGGCTGGTTGCTTCTCTAACTCATAAAATACCTCCAGTGCACAGAATGGCTTAGTCTCTTGAAATAGCTGACTTCATAACAAAGAGTACATTATCAGATTTCACAATTGGTCTGCTTTCAGAAATCAACCATTTAAAAAGCCCCCAAAACCCCAACGCATACTTACAATTCCATACCCCTGGTAAGCAAAAAAAACCCCAAAACCCAAAACCCCCAAACAACCCAAAAGTCTTAAATTGCAGTGAGGAAGATTCATGTTAAACATTAGGGAACTAATTTTTAAGGCTTTTTGAAGCCAGGCTTTTAGCCACCTACAGAAGGTGACTCTTCTCATTTTAAGGTAGGTTGAACAACACTTCTGACTCTCCACTCACTAGAATACAAGTGCAGTTGACTCTGGTATTTTCGATGGCAAAGTTAGGTGAAATTAGTCCAAATCTAATGAAATCACATAAACTTTATTTAAGCACAAAGATTCCTTATGGCATCTATGAATTTCCATCACACTTATTTGTTAATAGAGACAGCAGGCTCATCTCTGACAGGTACCGTTGAGGTAGAGTTTTGTGTTAGGAGGTGCTATGGAAGTTAGCCATCATTCTGGTTAACTCTTCCTCAGCTCTTTCCAATATTTACATCTTCTGGTTTATTTATTCACTAAAGAAAATTGATTCAATAAAACATCAATGTGAAAATAAACTAATGGTCTTAAATGGTGAGTATGAAAGAGTCCTCCCATACTTCTCACTGATATTCTTTCCATTTACAGAAAACTCACATATCAATTAAACTCACCTGTTAATTAAAAGCTTGTCTGGAATATTCCTTGCTAGTTGGAAGCAAAATAAAGTGTAAAAAGTATCTGAATGCTGAAGCTTTGAATTTTAATTACTTACTCCCAGGTTTGTTCGTGATCCCTCAGGTGTTGGCTGAGCAACAGCAAAGAACTGCAAAAAAGAAACAAAATTATTTTGTAATTCCTGCTGTGGGGAAGAAAATGTATTGAGAAGGCTTCCAATTTTCTCTTCTTATCTTGTTTAGATTTATTCTTTATTAATGTACTTATAAGAAAGTATCTACACACAAAGAAAAAAGATTCTGGAAGATTACAGGCAACCACAGTGAATAATTGTTCTACAAATTCAAGAGTTGGGTTTTTTTTCTTAATAATATAAGAGTTCCTATTGTGTTTCTCTCACAATGGAGAATATCCGTGTAATTATAAAAGGGGGATAATGCATATAAATTTGGCATAAGGGCTACAGTTCTTATCAGATCACCGATTACATATATATATTAAATTTGATGTGTTGTTTATTTTATATGCATCTAAGTAAAGAAGACATTAGCAGATTTAATAAAAATTCTAGAACTCATAGGAATTTGATCCATTTTTTCTAGCTACCCATATAATAATATCTGAGTTTTTTGACCATTTTCTTTCTTTCCTAATCTTTTAGACAAATTATTTTCTTCCTTAACTGAGAAGGATACTTCATCTTAAGAGACAGAGTCTGTAAACTAAATATGGAGGCAGTGGATGGTTTTTCTGCCACCAGAATCACAGTATTTTAATAACCTGAATTTTTTAGTGTCCTTTTATTGAGCAAAATATCTGAGATTCTGATTTGGATCAGTAATTTTTACAACAAGAAAATTCATTTGTGACATTTTACAGAGGAACTTAAGGATTTCATGAGGTTTCTGATGAATCCTTGCATGTGAAAAATTGGGCCATCTGAATCAGACAGAAGATTTACACATTCAGTTCTCCAAGAACTGGAATGAGGACTTTCATTTTTTGTGCCATATACACAGCATATGTACATCTGTTTAAAAAAGTTCAATTATCAGTTAAACTACTCGTGCAAATTAACTTGCATGCAAGTAGATGACAATAGCATATGCAATTGAAGTAACTGCGTTCATATTATGTAAGTTTTCTTCCTCAACATAGTTAAGAATGAGTTTCAAATTGTAAAAAAAACCCAAAAACCTTCAAAAGGAATATAAATGATGAACAGTTTATTTACTATGTATATAAACCACATTCAAATACAATGAGTGAAGATACTAAGCAGAAACTGAACATACATGAGTGTGGCTATTCAATTCTGATACAGATTATAAGACAGTTAAGAAGCAGATGCTTGTTTGAAGTGCATTTAAGGGACTGGTAATGTTAAATAGCTTAGATTCCGCTTATATTAAGTTCATGATGAGAGTTTCCTCATCAAATGACCAAGACTTTATGAACTGTAACAGCACAAGCCATTTTTTGGCTATTATACTCATCTGAGTGCTACTGGTTTAGCAGTATATATTCAGTTATATATTCAAGTAGAGATTTCTGCTCACTGTATTCAGCTAAAAATTCTGAATACTGTGCAATTCAGTATTTTTAGAAGCCTTAAATAAATCAAAATATTCAAGTGCATTAGGAGTGGATGAAGAATAAACCATAAGAAATTTTGCCACAGTTAAAAAAAAGGAAAACAAACAGGCCTCCATCATCCATTTTGTTTTGAAGCTGGGTGTCTTTCAAATGAAGACAATATCTTGTTTAATGCGTTCTACTAGGGGACAGGCCTTATGAGCAGAATCTTTTTTATAATGGAAAATGCTTTGCACCAGGAGTAGCCATGATACATTCAAATACCCAAGCTACAATTGCTGAGATCTATGAACCTGTAATTCATAAAAGAATGCCTTATGAAAATTCAAGACATCAGCAGGTCTTATGTAGGTTACTCGTAAATGCGACTTTAAAAATTAATACATATTCTTTCTGGAAGAATTAGAATCTTCTCTGAAAAAAGGACAATACCACATGTGGCTGAACTTCAACATTAAGAGCTGGGGAAGTATTTTGTAGCTAACACAAAGTGTAATTTAAATATTTTTATTTAAGAATTTATTCAAATGACAGTTACGTCTTCTATTGTTATTTATAAAAAGCCTTCCTTCTCCAACACAGGAGGGACCCACCACATTTGCTCCAAGGTGATGAAAATACCTTTTAGAATATTTTACATCGAAACAAAACATCTATTCCAATGACAGCAGAATGGACTGCAGGCACCACAGTATTAAAACTAATCCATAAGCATCTAAGACAATAAAGGTGGCAGGATAGTTTGGATTATCCAAAGGGATGGATAACATCCATCACTCATGCAAAATCCATCCATCTCATTCATGACAAGTTATGGACAAAAACATAACATGAAAATGTAACAGAGAAGTTTGTGACCTTATTGAATGTGGACAGCTGGGGTCCCTGAGCGTGCCCCAGACCAAGGTGCACCAGGGGAAGCTCATCCTGGACTTGATTTTTCAAGATATAATGCCATTTGTCAAGCCAGGTTAGGAATGCCTACACTTGTATTTTGCCTGATCTGCAAACTGTATAATCCTTCCACAAACAACCACTGTTGATATATTAGTCTGAGAAAGAGAGAAATTGATACGCACCTGACACTTGACAGTCACTGATGCAATGAATAAGTCACTGAGAGACACAAAAGTCTTTTTATTACCAATTATAATAGCCATTGGATTCTTTTATTTCCTTAGTTTTATTGAATCTCTGGAAATGAGGGTGGGGGATAGAAATTTTTTAAGAATTTTTCTGATCATGAATTTTTGCTTATATTTGAAGTATGAGGAAATGTTATGCATCCTTTTCTGTTTACGACTGAACAACTAAATTAGGAGGAACAGTGGGAAAATACACCGCAAGTTTTCCCAATGTTTTGCATTGTGCAAAGCCTTTAATAAAAACACCAGCTGGGAACAATGGTAAGTTCCTAGGAGAAATGGTAAGTGCTAAAGATCATTTTCAATCCAATTCTCATGAGTTTTTCTCTTTTAGCACCAGTTTCCTAATGTTTTTCTTCTTTCTGTACATGAATTCTTGAATTATTCTTCTGTTAATATATACAATCTATCTCTAAAATTCAGACATGTTTAAACAACAACACAAAAACCTTAACCATTTTGACTATTTCCAGGAAGCATTTGTCAGTACACTGTCTCAGTTCCAAATTGCTCTAAAAGTGTTATTTAAAGAGCAATAAGAAGTTCTTATTCCTGCAGTCATGCTTTTTTGTTATTCTTACTTGTTGGCATCCAACATGAACTCCAATATTTTCTGCATATTACTGTTAATTTGTGCTTCATGGGGAGTGGCTGTTCTTTTCCTTTATGGCAGCAATCAATGACTACTTCTCAACAGTTATGAGACAGAATCCTATATAAAAATGGCAAATCATATTAAGCTTCTATATGATCCTTGATCTTTTGCCAGCATGTCTGATCTATTTCTGGAGTACATGAGCAAGGCTATGTGCCTCGGTTAATAAGTAAACAGTTCCTGTAAAACTTCTCTGACCGCCTTAACCCTCCATGTTGTTTGAAGAAATCCATGTTATATTTCAAACAGGGTCTCTTCTCTTTTCTTAAGAGAACATTAGTAGTGTCTTAGGTCTGGAACTTTATAAATGAGGCAAATCTCTTTTTGCTAGTGAAGCTTTTGGCAAAATATTTTTATGTGTATTGCACAGTATGTTACCGTCATGATCAGCACAGGTTTTCTAAGTCCCAACAGCCTGGTCTCTTATGAGTGAGAAATTTCACTTCTTCAAATGAAGGGAAAGGATAATGTATGCAAGTTAGAATGGAAATCATTCTCTCACTGTTGAGCGCTTTTCTGTTTCTATTCTTGGCATATATGAAAAAATATGTCATTATGATTAGTAATATAGACATGTATCAACTGAGACATGGACTATAGCTCCCAAAACAATTTCAAGTTGCCGCTAAACATTTCAAGTGCTCAAATTAGAAAATTTTAGCCACTGCCAACTTGGCCTGCATTTGATGCAACTTCTGCAAGCAATTATTAATCAATTCTATTATCAATTAAAAAAATATTTCGGATTTACTGTTATATTTAACAGTATAACTGGTTTAGACATACAAACTGCTGGTTTAATTTCTGTATGATCTGCTTTTCTACATTTCTACCTGGTACAGAAGAGGCAAGTACAGGAACTCTTCCTCAGGACAGACCTACCTATGCTGAGTCTAGTGGGAGACTCTTATCAGCTGAGCCCAGCTAAGGTGGGATAGCATCAGCCTCCCACATTTCACACCAGAAGAGTGTGGGATGGAATCAAAAGCTGCATTCTCCGGCAGTGTGCAAGACAGCTCTTTCCCAAATCTGGCTACTTTTCCAATCCTGCTAATGAAAGGGGAAAACAAAAATTCAAAATGTGAGCCCGTGCTGTAAGTTTGTGTACAAGGTACTTCTGCTTTCGGATGAATGCTGCTAAGACTGGGGGTTGGGTAACATTTTTTCCTACTGGCATCATGACCTTTCAGCAATTTGTGAATGTCCAATTTATATCAAAATATTATGGTGATGACTTTTGCTAATTTCAAGGATTTATAAATGAGTACGGAATACTTTATCAGTAGAAAAGAAAGCACAGATGAATAGATCAGAGAAGGATCTGAACAGAGCAACAATCATGCTATAAATGTCAGAGCTGAGCAATTTCCACACAAATAAAATAAAGCTGCTATCAGCAAACAGTCTGACTTGAAGCGTCAGACTACTGCTGTGTGACTGTGTTACAATCCCAAGGTCACTTACATGGAGAGCAGGTGGCACGACACTCTACAAGCCAATATTGCAGCTCTGCCTTTACATATAGTTACTCCCTAGGAAGACAAAGCTTAGCACTTCAAAGTGACTTCCACACCCAAAGCCCCGTTCACAAACTTTAGAGTTCAAGTCAGGAACCTTTCCTTACCAAGAAAATGCAGAGGTTCTCTTTTTTCTATTTAGTTTGTAACTTTGCCTTTCAAGTAGAGAAAGAGAAAATAGGGAAGATGCAACATTCATATCTCGCAATTTGTTACAGCCTGTGGTTTCATATCCTCTCACCAGAACACCACAGAGGTCTGACAACTGACCACAGTTCGCCTTCTGATACAGATAACTGGTACCTGATGCTAAAAGCATCAGGTTGGGTCTTGCATGAGAATCTGAGGAGCAAATGTGTCTCAGTCTTACAATTTGAGTGTTGTGCCACAAGATGAAAGTAAACCTTTTTAAGATAGGAAAGCCAGCTATTATAACAATGCTGGCTTCCAGTTTTTCCACCCTGAGGCTGCTTCTTTTTCATGAAAACAACTCTTTAGTAATAGACTTCTGCATCTCATCTACAACTTGAGATTGACGTATCAAAGTTCTATTCACCTCAGATGTTTGTAGTTTCTTTATCATCTTATTTACCCAGAGGCTGACCAGTCTAGCTTCCTGTCCTACTGTTCAGACCATCCATGCATTTTATATCAAATTAAACATCCTGTTTTAATGGGATCTCAATATTCAGTTAGAGTGTCAATCCCTGAAATCTAAAATATTATTCAGCATTTTTAAAATAGTATAACATGTATTTATTTAAAAATCTATGAGCCAGCTAAATAATGAATGAGTAACAAAATTGTATATTTGGGGATTTTTTAAGTTTGATAACAGTAAATGGGAGATTTTCAGAAGGATTCAGCACTCAAGAGTTCCCCTCCTGCCATTTCTATCCAGACATTCGAAAGCAGTCAATATCTCACGTAATGAGAATATTTGAAACTGTGGCCATTTCTTTCAGTACCTAAATGATGAACAAATGATGTGCTGGTGTCTTAGGTTAACAATAATTAGATATGAAACTTCAGATGTGATAACTGAACACCTTTCATGGGCCTTAAATTCGTAAAGACAATAACCTCTCCTCCTCAACGTATTCAGTGTTTTCTATGTGAAATATTACTATAATTTCAGTTGATCTCTAATCTCTTTGTGAACCACGATGCGCATGCAAACCCTGTAAGCCTCTGCTCTTGTACAGGGCAACCAGAGTTTTCTGACATTTAAAATATCTAGCGGCATGACAAGAATTTGTATTTGCATATACATAAATTGTGCCAGGGAAACTAGATGAGTGACAAACCATCAACAACAAGCTGCAGCATTGCCTGTGGCTTTCACATCAAGCATGGGTGCATACAAAAATGTTACACTGTTGAGAAAAAGTAGCTTGACCACCACAGCCTCGTTTTATATATACTCTTCTGAAAAAGAAAATGTATCTTTTAAAAATTACTGTAAAGGAGAAAACTGTTTATTATTTTTATTTGAAACCTTTTTGTATTGACAATCCACTGAGGGCAAAAAAAGTTTCCTTTCTGATATGATACTTGACATAAACTTCTACGTGAGGATTTTCTTTCCCATCCACCCCTGACTAGCAGCAATGGAATCTCCTGAGGTTAAACCAGGCTGTATGATGCCTATGAAAGGTTCGTTATAGCTTACTATTGCATCCCACTGGTGCCTCTTCCTTCCCTCACCTGAAGAAACAGCTGCACTGTACAACTAAACTTATGGCTAGTGAGGATTAATGTCACAGAAAAGTAAAACATGATTTTGTTTTCATGTGACTGATAGTGCATATATTCTTCAGAATCACAGCAGAGCCCAAAGGGACATTTCATGCAGTTGAAACAAGCAACTCATGCAAACCATCTGCAGCTTAACCACATGACAGACCCAGTGGTGATTTCATAGTTGCCAGTGAAACAAACTCCGATTCCTCCCAGAGAGACAAATGCTGCTGCAAAACAATCCAGAACGTTTCACACCTTGGCGTATGAGTCTTCTGAGAGCTGACCAAAAGAAAAGGAGAACAAAGTAACAAAGAAACTTGAGCTAAAAAGGAAAGTAAACTAAACTTAAAAAAAAATCTAAAGCTAGAAACTAATGCACAAAGTAAAAACACTTTCATTGCATAACAATGCAGCTTTGTCTCCAGCTAGTAAGGTTACGTATTGTACCAGACAGAGCAGTAAATGGACAAGTGCCAAATTTAGCATTTTGTACTTTCAGCTAAGACTTTTGTACAATGCAAGATAAAAAAGGAATGTGGAAATAGGTATGAAATTCCTTTGATGAAGACTTTTTATTTTTCTAACAATATCAATTTTTTTTAGAGTTGCTGATGAGTCCAAACTGGTATCGCAAGGAGTAATGAACATGTAAGAGTCAGAACTGTGAGAGGTCTCCACTTTTCCTTATTTTTTGGTGAGAAGGGAGTAACCGCTGTCCAGAAAGTGCTCCACTCCAACTGCTGGGAGAGGACAGGTTTATCACTGACCTGTGCACTGCATTTCTGACTCCGCAGACTGCATCTGCCCTGGAACCCCTGAAGACCTATCATAATTAGTTCTTCAGAAAAGTTAAGTAATTTAGGCAAATCCTCACCTCAGTCAATTTAGTAAGAAAAGCTACCCAGGAGGTCCCAGGGGCACACATTGGCTTGATGCCAGGCACTGATGGACTCAGAGGGAAGAGTTTTGTGGCACAGCCTTCACCGAAATGTGACATTTGTAAATGAAGAGTATAAATGTATTTAGGAGACAAAAGAGTTGCACTCCTATCTTTTCCTGAAGTGTACATTTTGAAAGGAGGTATGCTATTTTGTGAGAAAGAAGAGCTATATTGATGTATGCCTGGTAGGTCATAGCACTTCTCCTCAGCTGCTTCAACAGACATCCGTTACATATCTATTAATCAATCATCTCTAAGTTGATTTTATGGTTGCAAGTAGCACAGTCACATTTCAAGCAATTTCTACAATTATGGAAGCAGCTAATAGCTCTATGCTGAATTTCATTAAACAAAAAATTAGTCTGATTCTATATAAAAGACTGAATAATGGAGGCTTTTTTTCTCTATATCACTATTTTTAACAAGGTTAAGCAAAAGGCAATTTAAGAAAACCACTCTGTTTTACACTGCTGAACTGATGGTCGTTTTGTCACATCAGCTGTTTGACATGACCTCATACTATGCGTCACAAGTTGACTTACTAGTTTAAAGAAAGAAAATATCCCCAACAGGCTTTATCAGTTTCAGAGCCTCATATATTACACAAACTTGCTTCTAACCCGTCTGTTAGGAATTTCTACCTGGAAGAGGCAGAAAGAGGTAGGTTACATATTCTGCCTGTAACTTCTTGTGACTAATTACTGCCTCAGGTACCAACCGTATTTTGCCTTTTGGTTGCCATGCCACACTCATGTCCATGCTGCATATGAAGTTATGGATCTTAACAAAACCAAAAACATAATCGTGTCAAACTGCTGACTAGTGAAAAATCATTAAGTGTTATACCTCTATCAAATCTTTTCACATCCCCAATGCTTTGGTTATGTCAAATCTTCAATAATGCAACCAGATAACAAGTTTTAGTGATATTTCTATATTATACATTGTTTGTTAAGATGCCAATGAAGATTGCTTTTATATTCTGTAGTTTGGGTTCTGTAGTTTGGGCTACAAAATCTGGGGAAATAAAAAATGCATCTATCAAGCACCTGACTGACAGCTCCTTACCTGGATGCCTACATAATGGTATCTAGAAAAAAAAGTCCCTTTACTAGGGTTTCTTTATTTACAAGTTAGTGGAAAAACTTTCTCTAAACCTTGCAGTTCTAAATTAAGTTGTGTTGTAGTAGCTGACACCTTTGAGGTACAGGCTGTCATCAAACCCAGAAGCCATTTACCAACTTAAACCAGAGAAACACAATGATATAGTTACACAGAAAATATACAGGATAATCTGCAATGCTTATTGGCTTTGTTCTGTACTCTGCAAACTCCTGAAGGTAACAAAAGCTTTAAAGACACGGATTATTATACTACAGCACCCATGGTCATGAAATCTTTGGTGTTTAAGTATTTTCATGCAACAAATTTTCTGTCAAATGAAGTTCTCTTTCACTAACAAACCTCTAAGGGCATCAGTCAAAGACACTCCAAAAATCAGCTGTTTTAATTGTGCTTCATGGCTAAACTGCAACAAAGGGAGGGAGGAATATTTATACTACCTAGTCTTATATCCAATAGAAATACCTAAATTAACCATTGGGTCCGCTGTACAGCAATAAAAAGGGTGAAAGAGCCTTAACTTAGAAATTACTTTACCTAGACTTCCCTGAACTGCTTCAAAAATCATCTTCTTCTCCTGTCCCTGAGCATACAGATAGCCAATGACATAAGCTGCCTATCTTGGGAACATCAGTTGAATTCCTAAAATTAGACTCTTCGGCTACCTGCAAAACTCCCATCATATTAACTTCCCCCAGTTTTCACAGTAACTTTAGAAAGAGAGCTTAAGACAGTATGGCACTCGTGCAAATGGTATCAGCCATTGAAAGAGCCTTTTAATAGCAAACACCACATCCAAATGCCTTCACTTTGTCAAGCTCCTTTTTTAGCAAAGCAGTACAATATATTTCCTCCCTTCTTGGAAGTCTCTGTGTTCTCAGTTGCTATTTCAAATTAACCTAGATATGGAGATTAAACAACCATTTGGGAAAAAGTGCTAATCAGACGGAAATAACATTGTCTAGTGTTTCTTAGCCAGAGTGGCTTTTCTGTGGATTAAGTCTATAGCACAGAAAATGGAGATGACTCTTAGAAATAAGAAATGAAACCATCTATTTTCTGTGCCCTCCTACAATAAACAAGGCTTGAGCACAGCAGCTGTGAGAATCCCTTGCATATGCTGGCGGATGGCGATTCAGGGCTGACTTGATTTCAGGCCGTATCCCTTGTGAATGACTGAAAAGCTGGCTTATTCCTTTTGTGGCCCTATTCCAGTTGCCAAGGTTTATCTCCCCAGTCTTGCAATCCTTTGTGCACACAGCTCTCTGTAGGAAGTCCCAAATAAAATTCCCCTCATCACCATAAAGCTAAGTGCTGAGAGTTGACTTTTGCAACCACCATCCTTTTTCCACCATTTTGGGTTCACATGACACAGTGTCCTTGTGGCACTGGGTAGCAGCTTCCTGAGTCGGGGCAGCTCGCTTCGGGTATACATTTAAATGCGGCACTGAGGTGGAGACTCCAGGTGAGCCATGGTATTAAAGTGACTGAGTGTTCATGAAGACGGCTGAATCAGACTCAGAAGTCTGATGACAAGTCTGCACTGTTAAAATGGCCTTTACAGTCAAAGGAAATAGACTTTACAGTCAAATAGGAATAGATGAGGGAAAACAAACAAAAAAGTCATCTGAGGCTCTAGAAGTTGCCACTACTTCTGGGAAACAGCGATCATAAAGGTCAGAAAGTTGTATGAATCTGTCATCTCACACAGCCAGAGACAGCAGAGGATCAGGTAACACCTCCTCCAAATCTCAGCCACCAGCAAACAACACAGAGAGGTTGCTCAGCCTCCCTGCAAGGGCTGATGGAGGCTTCCATCCCAGGAAAAGACACCTGCTTCACTTTAATTCCTTTGGGGAGTCCTAAAGAGCCTTACTTATACTTGGAGTCACATCACTGTTCATAGAAAGCTCAGCTTACTTAAAAAATAACAACTCTCATATTTAATAAGCCACATGTCTCCTGGCTACCTTGATTCCAGCATCACTTACAAGAAATGTTCATAATAATATTTTAAGTCAATTTATAAGCTTTTTAGCTTTTATTTTTTAAAACTGTGTTTTTCAAAAGAGCACATGAATAATCAAAGCAGAAATAATGAGTCAAATCAGCAAACGCAGTAATTTCTATGTGTAAAATAGTTTCAAATCAGAAATTGAAGTTATACTAATGACAACCTTAACATCCTAACAGGCTCCAATTTTTGCATAAAAGTGATACATTTTAAATATCCAGAAGCTTGATGGGAATTTTATACTCTGTTTATGTTAAAG
Organism: Burhinus oedicnemus; assembly: GCA_008921705.1. Taxonomy (NCBI): domain Eukaryota; kingdom Metazoa; phylum Chordata; class Aves; order Charadriiformes; family Burhinidae; genus Burhinus; species Burhinus oedicnemus. Next base: position 2,874,560 of record VFFE01007664.1, on the reverse strand, counting down.
CAAAAAAGTGAACTTAAAGTAATCATGTAAATTGAATGATAATAAGAGTTCTTTTATATTTTTAGACTACTTCAAATGAATAATTTAAAAGGCATCAAGCAAAATATTTTATTAACATAAAGTTAATGGTATATTTTTATAGTATCTGATTTTCAAAAATTTGCACTAAGGCATTATCATAATCAGCTCATGTCAGTAGTATGCCATTTCACATGCTTTTATTTTTGACTAGAGTTAATGTAATCCCTGGCACAGACATTAAGTCTAAACCTTACTCCTGAGCTACCACTACTGCCTTTATTAAAATACTTGTAAATTGTTAATTTTTACACAAATCTAAAATATAGATGACCTTGCTCTGTGAATTGAAATTTCTGTTATGATGTATTCCAATGACAAAATCAAGGGCTCAACAGTGCGAAATTCCAGCACTCTCAGACAAGGAGAAAAAAAATAAAAAGGATCAGCCACTGTATGTGTCACAAAGCAGATATTTTGTTGTGAAACCAAGACCATTATAGAATATTAAGAGATTTCCTCTTCAATCCCTGGCTACAAAAGGACGAAAACCACCTTACTTAGTGCCAACTTGAGGACAGGGAAAATGATCCCACTACCATAACATTTGGGTTCTAATTCAAAGTTGCTTTTGTTTTTTGTTTTTTTTGGGGTGGGGTGGGGTGGTATTTGTTGTTTTTTTAAAAAACAGAGATATACTCTTACTACTGGTGGTGAAGAATACTTGAAATGTGATTTTTCTCCCACAGTCAAATGTTCATGCTAGGTGCAGAAGCTGTCTGCAGGATGGTCACAACTTGCAGTAAGTTTCCAGCTTCCAACAGTGGAGACCATGCAAAAGCAAGTATTTCTTTGGGTTGGCATTTTCAGGTTCTGTTAGGACATGAAGGTCATGACACTTACTGTGTGGCAGGTATAGGTTTGTAGAACCTTGCAAAACCCATGTTTAAACTACATTAAAATCCACAAAGTCTATACCACGTTTAATTTTTTTAAAAAAATTATTATTTCATATAGCCCATTAAAATATTTTTTCTGAGAAACAGGGATGCCCTTTTTATTTCTTCTTCTGTCTTCTCAATAAAGGGCACATATAAAACTCTTGTTCTGTCCAGACAACTCTCATCAATAATCAATGTAAAACTGACATTTATTTCTCTGTGATCGCACTTTCTAATGTCCATTGTTTTATTATCTATTTCAAAAATAATAACAGTGATGATAAATATACCACCATTTAGAACTGGATGGAGCGTTGCCATTGGCTTTGCTGTAAATAGAGCGAGCTGAAAAGTAAGTCATGTAACATAATGAAAGACTAAGCAATTGCAGACTTAGGGCTATGGAAACAAACTTGGCATGTTTAATTACCCTTATCAAAGGACTTGATACTTTGATAATATACTGTGTAAAAATGCTGTAACATTTGAGAATAGTTTGAATTAAAAATTCCAATTGATGGTTTGTCAAAATAAAATAAAAAAAGGCTATGAGGGTGAATATGTAGCCTCATGAGTCTTCTTCAGTACTTCAGTGTCTTAATAATCACCCAGTAAACATTTGAAGCCCCCAAAAATGTTCAAATGATTAATTTAAAAAAGAAACAAAGCAGGAAGATTTTTGAATGTGGAGTCCTGTGACAGACTTCAAAGATCCCTTGAAAAGAGAACACTTTGTGATGGAAATATTTTTCCTCAGGGCTTTTCTATCACCATTTGAAATTTTATATGCTTTCCCCATAATATTTTGCCCATTATATTACCATCTTCTCTACAGCAGCAAGAAAATTATTAAAAGATGAGAAGATGAAGAAAATGCACAAAATTGCTTGGTCTCACAAGTTTTGAATTGGGGGAATACATGATATTTTTTCAAATGAAAAAAATTAACAGTCTGTAAGGAAGGCATCATAAAATGTAAGGCAATAAACTGCTGATGCTGCAGGGTTTTTTTTCAAATTATGAATGACACAATAAAGATTTTTTATTTTATTTATTAAATACTCCTAGATGTACACCGGAGTCCCACCTGGAGTTCCACATCTCTGGCAGTGAAATTTATCCTGTGCAACGACTTAGCTCAAAACCTAAGCATTACTTGAAACACCTCACTTAGATTTTGAAATCTCAGAAGACTCTGCTCTGCAGAAACTGCAGTTTCCTAAATATACATCTTTGTTGATGTATATGTGCATCCTTGTATTGAAAACATATCTACAAGATAGTAAAAAAATACACAAAAAAGCCCCACAGATATCACTTAGTTCCATCATTCTTAATACACAGAACAAAAATGAAAAAAACCCAAACCCTTAAACCCATAAATGAAAATAACAGCAACAAAAAGGGAATCCACAGCCACCTTGTTCTAATGTTAGTTAGATAGTAAACAGAATAGTTAACAGACTTTAGTATTCTCAAGCTATTAGAACCTATTCCAATTCCTATTGAGTTTATCAGCAAATTTCGAGTAACTCATAAGTGAAAGGAGAATTAAACACAATGAAATATCTATCATTTCTGAAGCTGAGAATTTTCCTATTATAGTCATGTCAGAATCTTTTTTTCTTTTTCTAATCCAATGACATGTTACATTAACATCAATTAATCATTGGAAAGAACTACCAAGTGAATTTGTACATTTTCATTTCCTAAAATCTTTAAACCCAGACTGAATGGATTTCCAAAAATATACTATTCATAAAAATAAGTCATTCCTCTTATACAGGCGTAATTAGATAAAGACCTATCTCTGTGCACAGATCTAGATATCAGATTACATGACCTTTCTGACATAAATTCACATATCTAACTCCATCAAAATGATGAACAAAGCATGCAGAAAAGTGGAGTCCAGAGAAAGCGTCATTCGTCATACTCTCTGCATTGTCGTGGCACCTACGTTAATTTGTGAAACACAGAACAGTGAATGTGTTGTGAAAGGACTGTGATGGCTGGGGAATTGTTACTGAGCCAAAGTATGGCTGGTGAGGAGATTAACTTTCTGGAAATGCTGGTAAACAGCTGTGGAACAAGGGGAAGTCTTCAACACACTCCAAAGGTGACTAATTGTGAATATTTCAAAATGATGCAAGTAGAAAAAACAAAGTAATCTTACACAAAATTTCTTTATATATTAAGAGGTGTAAATGTCACAACTCACTCTTGCACTCATGAAACTGGGCTTCGAGGATGCTTAAGATCCATGCTGAGAGAAAACTTTCATCCATCATTACGAAATTGCTGAAAATTAATCTCCATAGAGAAAAATACCACTTTCATTTTACTGCTGCAAAATATCAATATTTTAAAAAGTTTAAAAGAGACAGGTTTGCTGTTAGGGCTGGTTGAATGCACAAAAAAAAAAAAAATACCCACTTACTATGTCTCTACTTTATAAAAACACTAATTATCACAAGCATGACAACATTTTCATGTAGTTTTATTCTCTTTTCATTTATTATATTAAGAGCACCTTCACAATAAAGAATTAAGTCTAATTCCATTAGTGTACCCAAATTTAAACAGTCCAGTCACCTAATTGAAAATAACTTTCACTAGAGTTATACCCAACTATTGACAAATTGTCCTGTCATTAACACATGCTCTGTTTTGAGCTAATAACAACCACTCCCTGGAAATCAAGGATACAGAATGCCGCCTTTCAGCCCTACTGAGAAACTCTATAGCAGTACCCCTCCTTGATTCACCCACTAAAGACAACCTAGAGATACTAATTCCTGAAGGAAAAAGAAAAAAAGGTCAACTAAATAAACCTGCCCTTTTGGCAGTTTAATACTGTATCTAGTCATTGTCCCCTTGTCCATGAATGGATAACAATCAGGATTACTATCTCCTCGGGAAATTCTGAGGAACTGAACAAATCAAATGGTATTGGTAAATGTTCCCGGAAACGTTGTAAGACTGGCTCAGGGTTCACCACCCATGACTGCAAGCAAAGCCTTGATAACCTAGCAGAGAATTATTTCAAAATGATTGTGACCGTCTTGCTTGTGAAAGCAAGGAATTTAAAACTAGAACTGCTTTTTCTTCAGTTTTTTTTTTTTTTCTTTCTAACAAGAACAGTCTCTCACTGAAAGTGATTGTGAAAGACATTCAGTCCGGTTTTGCCTAAGTAATTAGACAAAATATTGTTTTGGAGTGTGGAGATGACCAGCCTTTGTAAATCAAATGGAAGGCCTTATTAGAGATAGAAAGCTCTCCAGAGGAGATACACACACAGGTGGATGGAAATGGTTTGGTGGCCTTAGTTCTTCACCGTTTAATGCAAGTAGGCAGGAAACAAGATCCACAATTTTCTGTGGCCTCCATGCTGTGGTTATTTTCTGCTGAATAGCACAGAAATAAAAGCTTTCGTATGTATTTTTGGAAGTAGAATTCTTACAGTGGTAAAATAACTGTAATCAAGAACAAGCTGAATATGGAGTGTAGGAGGATAAGAAAGGTTTTCAGGGCTAGAGGGTCCTGCAGAAGACAAGAAAGTCTGAAGTAAATATGATATTTTAAATGGAGCTTTGCAAGAAACTTCTAGATTTAAAAAATTCTCTTTTGGGGTTCATGAGAGAACATTTCTTGTAACATGTCTGCATGGACATTTTTGGGGGTATTCTCAGCTTTAGTAGATTTACACAACCTTCTATGATTATCTCATTTGAATTAGAAAGCCATAAGCAGGCAGGATAACTCTTCATTGCACCTGCACCTACACAGAGGAATAATTCCTTATTGCTTAATGCCAAGATGGAAAAATGTTGGTGGCCCAGATCAAGAATATGTCATGTACTTGAGGAAGTGATTAAAACTAGAAAAAATAACCAGCAGACAGCCAGTCAGATAGCTAGGATATATCTGAAGCTAAAATTCACATCTGTTTCCTAGTCTCATCCAAATATGATCAGATTCAGGATTTTGGCTCAGTCTCATAAATAAAAATGAATTAAAAAGTAAAAATGTTGACAGAAATGGTGAGTGTATACATTTACTATCTTTGGTTTTGTACTCTTCCTTTACTCCAGCAAACTGCAAACAACTCTTCAAAAATTCTTTCTCTGCATTGTCAATATGATTTCTCCTTCTGCCATGAATAAGTACACATATAAATACTCTTTATCTACTGTGTACTTACAGCACTGTGGATGCACCATCCATGCTAGGGAGACTTGACATAATACACTCAAGCTACCTGCTAAGGATTTTATTCTTTGTGTATACATCGTTCTGTAATGACTCAAATTCCTACCTCTACATTGTTTATTTAAACAATGGCATATTTTTCACAGATTGAAATACAATGCTTCAGCCTTATAATAAGAATTAGTTAGGGAATAATAGCAGTGCACGTACAAAAGGAGAACAAAGTACCCAGATATTTCCCTGTGTGTTTTATTTTCATTCATCCACACAATACAGGAAAACACACAACTGCATGTACACACACGTACACAAAAGCTTACATGAAGAAATTAGTATAAAATACAAATGCACTGCATTTTTGTGTGAGTTTTCATCACAGTGTCAACTCTTTTTCTAGTTAGTACTTAACTCTTAAAGCTGAGAATTTTCATTGGGTGATATTCACCTGGACATCAATAGTAATAGTCTTGCCTTATCATATGTTACTATTCAATTCAGCAACTACAGCTATATAGACATAATGCTTCATCTCTTGATTACAGTCCCAGGAAGAATAGCAACAAAGAAAAAAAGGAAACAACTCATAATTTTAGAACAAGAACAAATGGTAGTATATTGAAATACTAACATGGAGACATCCATCCATTGCAGGCATAAGAACAACTTTCCACACCAACTGCAGCACTGTATACTCAGTGGATGTGAAGTGCATAGCTTGACAGGAACCCAAAAGAGGTGCTGCTTTGTTTTATTTTCAATATTCCCTTAAACCTTCCCCCCTTCCCCTTTTTTTTTTTTTTTTATATTTATTTTTACAAAGGAACAAGTTTCCACTGCTTAGGCTGCTACGTTGAGCCAATGCTGATGGATCATATCTCATAGTACCCTTGTACCTACTCTTTACTTTGTTTCTTATACATACAGTTAACATGTGAGATCTCTAAGACAAGGACAATCTTTTGTTCGTTGTCTGTATGTACTGAATAATGTAGGGTCCTGATTTGTGACTGGGCTCCCAAGTGCTATGATGTAATACAAATAATGAATGAAAGCACTTAATTTTTAATTTAAAATAAAATTGTCAAAAGTGATTACTAATTTTAGACTTATCAACCAGAAACAGCTGGGATCTCATTTTAGGAGATCCCAAGCATCTACACTCTGAGATAATTCAAGTGCAGCTGGAGTGCTCAGATTGAGCACCCAATATCCTCAGCCCCAAAATTAATTGAGGATTTTGAAAGTGCTGGCTCAAATATTAGCACATTCCGTTGATTGTCCTTTTGAGGGGCCTGTTTTTTCTGTATTCGCCATGCAAGGCAAAGGGGCTGTCTTTTCTTCTGTTGTGTTTTATTAATCCCTTTCTTTTTGAAAGGACAGGTGCAAATTAAGTCTCTACTTGAGGATACCCAACGAATCAAACAACCTATCCCTCAATATCTAAATGCATTTCTACCTCTCCCTTATTTTTACCTATGCCATTCTCTGCCCACATACTGGGCATCTTCCAATAATTTCCTCCAGCAAAGAGCTGGGACAAAGCTGCCTTGGATGCCGCCGGTGTTCTTGGATGGTCAACAAAGGGTGCTAATGGACATGGCAGCTGGCTTTCTCCCCCTTGAGGCTAAACATTTTCCCTGCACTAACTCCACACTTGACTGATCCAAAAGCTGACAGCTGTGAGTTTGTCCTGAAACCATGCTGCAGTAACTGCTGCCATTTCACAATATAACTCTACTTTCTCATGTGGATTTAGTGCCAAGTACACAGCAGTTTGTGAGCCACGCAGTACAGAAAAAAGCTGAGAGAAACAAACACATTTCATTTCAGTCTACATTACCAGCACTTTTCCTTCTTTATTCTGAGGCTATGAGCTAAGGAAGAGTGTAAAACAAATCTGAGGCATTTTAAAAGATACGCCAGTAAAATCTGCTTTTGCATAAATGACAAAAAGATAGAATTACAGAGTCTAACGGAGATTTAACTGGATTAGCTCTTAACACTATATTGTATTTTATTAACATTCATGAGTGTACTTCTAGTAATTTTCATTAGAAATGAGTTGAAAAGAGTTCAGAGATAAAAAAACTGGAGGATACCTCCGAAATGACGCATGTGTATGTGATAGCTAGAAGTAACTCAAAAGTTAGTGTAGTATTTTGCAATTTATGATTCTTGTTCCCACTATGTAAAGCTTTACTTCTACTTTTCAGACCAATGAACTAAGGAAGCCAAAATAACTGAAATATGTAACCTAAGTCAGGACATTCATGGACAGTAAACTCAACAGGTGCAGTACGTGTATGTGTAGTATAGTATAGCAGCAGTTGCTGCTTCACAGCACTCCCTTATATTTCTGTTTCCATTTGATTTAATTCTCAGAGCCTGAAGTATAACCAAATGCTTAAAAGAAAAATTAACGCATCATTCATGATTATAGTCCATTAAGCCTGTAGAAAACTGAACAGTCCACCTGATTTTTAGCGGGTAAGTAACTGTTTCAGAAGGTAAACAGCTACTAAAGACTATTTCAGTTTTCCGAGCATTTAAGAAATGTTTGTGTCTCACAAAATTCACTAACATTTAAACAACTAAGTTATATGTTATTTTCAATAATTAAATTGAATATAAAATATTTTCAAAAGCTAAAAATTCAGTCCTAAGATAATCACCAGAAATAAAATGGGTGTAATTATCAGAAATGCTAACAACTCTCTGGAATTCAGGCCCCTTCTCACTTCCATGCCCACACGTGACCCCAAAAGCCCAGGGTAAGTACAGGTGCCACACCTGACATTTCCAGCTCCTGATCGCAGCAGCCAATTCATTTTGAAAGCTCAAATTATTTTCTCCCTCTGAGGTTCTTATAATAGCTTATTTGTGAAAAATACCAGTCTGAATCGATTCCTTGAAGCCAAAATTCAGGGCTGAAGAAAATACGCATGCATTTATCACAACAATATAGCACTGGCAAAAGCAATATTACTGTAACGAATCTGGAACAAACAACGAGTACTGGGAGAGGTGGAAAACAGACTGCTCCACCACTGCCAGAAAGATTTCATGCTGTAAGACAGTGCTGTTTCTATTTTTTTCTGCCCTTTTTTTTTTCTTTTAAGAGAATCAAAACTAATTTAAATAAGAACTCTGAACATTCTCCTGCATTTGATACTTAAATGCCACATTTTTATTCTTCTAATACTTTGCTTAACATTAGGGAAAGGGTTTTTTTTTAGGCTACTGAAAGATTCCACAGTCACAGTCCCCAATATCCAGATTATCAGCAGAAGAGCTAAAGCTCAGACAGCAGCTATGCTGACTTCTCCACACTTCTCTCAGCAAAGTGCTTCAGCCTTGAAGATCTCAGCTGCAATGGAAACAGGGTTTTTCAACCTCCCCAGCTCAGATGGTCTTTGTACTCCCTTCTGAGACTGTCAAAGGGTGTTAATTATATCTGACTGTAGCCTGAGGCTTGGGATGTGAGCACTTGCCTATTAGGAATGAACTTTCACATTGCTGCAAACCTGTACCAGCTTTAAAACAATAATGAAGAAGTAGAAATCCTTACATTTCTACCTGTCACTTGTCGCCAAGGTCTCTAAAATCACTACTCTTGCTTCATTTTACTTTCAGAATAGGATAAGTGTGGGGAGCATTACCATCTATATTGGAAAGATGAAGTGAAACGCTGAGCTGCTCCAGCTGGAGCACCCACAAGGGGGTGTGAAGACAGGACAGCAGAGGCTGGTGGTGTTTGGCACACTGACAAGGTCTCCGCATCCTCTCATTCTTTTTTCTGATGATATATCCACAATGACATTGTGAAAAATGCTCTGAATATGGACAAAGGGGGATGAAAGGAGCTTAAAATGTTTTAAGTAATTTCTGCAGAAAGAGATATATTTTGATCACCCAACTTCAGAGCAAGAGGAGCCAAGCGCTGATACTCCAAGTGACCTCTGGAGGAACCTACTTCATTCCACTGATTCTTGAGCACGCTCTGAAGACTCACCAGCTAAGTCCCTTACCATCGGGTGTTGTGAATGATCCCAAAGGTCCACGCCCACCTCCTGAAAATCTCCCCGTGTCCTGCTACTATGTAAAATAGCACAGGGAGAAAGAAGGGAGATGCCATTCAGCCCATGCTCATTCTCCCATGTGAGTATTCAAAAAGCAACGTGTGGAAGGCACCTAGAAGGAAAATCTGGGCACTCAGGGTCGGTTTTCTGCTCCTTACGTTTCAAACCCCATCTTTTTTCTCAATAACATTTTCATCTCTTTTGCTCTCAATTTGTTTAGGAAGCTGCTTAGGCTCCATTCCTTCATAACGCATCTTCTAAAAGTCATTCATTAAGTAACAATTCTTACTTGCACTGTTCAGGAGAAAAAATACTATTTTCATCTCCTATTAAATTATCAGTACGTTCATTCTGTACTCAGTTTTGAATGCAGAATGACAATTCCGAAATAAAAATGAAAAGGCAACATGGTGCAATGATTATGCATCATTTATAACCGCAGTATTTTCTTAAAACTGCCAATTGCTTATTATATAATATTGTGTATTTAAAGGACGTGAAAAGGGCTAAAGAGAACACAGCATGTTTTTCTCTTTTCCTCCCTTCAGTAAGTCAGAGAAAGCGAACACGATCACAGTAAATATCTAGTCCTTCTGATACTTACTTCATTTTCATAAAGTACTGTTTTGCTTTTATGCTTAAAAAGTAACCAACAGAGAGAGATTTGCTGTAAAGCTGAATTAGGAAATGGATGCTTTTTAAATGCTGAATAAGGAGAGAAATTAATTCTATCATTTCAGATCAAAATAGGGCACAGTATAAGGAGCTGGATTTTGAATTGAAATGAAAAGTTGTGACTGAAGCTAGTAAAATTATTGAAAATACTGTTTTATTAAGAATGTATTCCTTTTTTTGTTCACAATGCATTTATAAGCAGGCTGCTTTATGTGTATCAGATCACAATTAGTGGACCCTGGGTGAAAACATATCTCAGCACCAGAATTGCTGATGAGTTACTCATTTTACACTGCATTATTTGTGATGTGCAATTGGTCAGTTAAAATCACAGTATCAGTTTTGTTCCTGGTGTAGACAAAACACACTTAAACCGAAGAACAGAAAGTATGCCTACTCATGTGTGGATATCTCTGCTTGTAAGTGGTTAGGGCTGGGTTTATACAAACAACAGTCATTCCACCAACAAACCTAGTTTAAAAATATCCATTAAGGTGAAGAACAGAAAAGCCCTCTCAAATTCAAATAATGTTAGTGATGCAATAATGGGTGAACCTCATGCATAAGACAGGCTACGTGCTCTTCTTGTACCTTAAAAACTAGAAACTTAGGAAGTGATAAATGTTGTGGTAGAAAGTAGAAGACAGCAGATCAAAAAAAAAAAATAGAGTACAAAGTAGGTGATTAAGTCTTTGTAATTTTGTATTTCACCTGAGACATGAAAAAACTCTCACACATGCTACCACTTTCCATCATGTTTATAGAGTGTGCTCCTTAAACACCATCAGGTATCTGGACCTAGGTTATAGAACAGACAAATAGATTAGACAGACGAATATAGAACTTAAGCATATTTCTGCTCCATAGGAAAATGCTAGGGGGGAAATCACACATAAAAATCTCAAATTGAGAACAAAATGTCAGAAGCAGAATTAAGAGGTATAATGCGAGTCTTCTAGCAGTATGGGATGATAAAAAGTTACAGGTTAATAAATGTATGTAACTGATAGATCATTCTTAATTGATCCTTCCTCATCTATAGGCAAACATGGATGTATACATTAATGTTTTGCTACTATAGTTAATCCCTATTCAGCAAGGACATATGTGTATACACAATATCCTTCTACATTTTCATGGTACTAATTTGTATCATCACAAAACACATCTTATACTTGGCTTTACTACTAAAAAATGCCAGGTTAGTACTGAAAAATAAGCCAACATTTAAGCAGATACATTTCTTCAGCAGTTACTTTAAAATGGGTATTTTTTTACTTTGTATTGTTAAAAACAGCCTGGGTCAATCAAACAGAGTTTCCTTGTTGCCGAGTCTTGATTGCTTCCATGACAACAATGCTATTTTACAGCAAGAATATCCTCATATATAATTAAGGTACAGGATGCTATATGCTTGTTTATATTGAATTTAAAAGATAACTTGAAGAACTCATTATGTTTCTTCAGTTGTGGTCTCTGAAAAGTACTGTTAAATCATAAATATTAAGAACTGAGGTAACAATGTTCTGTTCTGTAATGGAGCTGTTTGCATAACTGTTGTTAAAGCTCTAGACTTTTCCATTTAAACAGCGTCTAATATGACTGACACATTACTTGGAAACTGTGTGTCATGAAAATCTAATAATCAAGAAAAATACATAAAATAATGGCCAAAAAAAAAGAGAGAAAAAATGTAGTCTCTACCATGGTATACACCTGGTATTTCCTAAAACATTGCAGAATACCTTCAAAGACACAGTCACAACACAGTCCACATGTGCTGCATGCAGACTGTGCTGCCAGTAAGTATCTGCAGCAAGATGTGGGCTTCTCCAGAGGCTTGCTATTGGAAGTTCAGTGTTAGTCCCGACTTCTTTGCTTTTGAGAATTTAATTCATACTTAGAGCAACAGGTTTTTTTGTACTTCAGTAGTGATGCAATGATACCAAGGACTGTGACACAGAAAAATCTGGAGTTCAAAAGTAAAATCATTTAATGAATGCATAGCACATGCCTTGTTCATTATGCTGAATCCAGCCCTGGAGTTGGGCAACGCATACACTAAATCTCTATTAGAAATGTGATTCTACATTCCTCATTTAGAAAATAGCATTAAAAAAAAATCAAGATGTTGGGCTAAAAAAGCTTTCATACCATTCTGCACTTTCCTAGTATGTTTTTAAAAGCACGAGATAATCCTTTTTCTCAGCTATTGTGTTTTATTCTGTTGAGGGTTGCTGGCTGTAAAACATTGTACCTCCCTTTAAACTTTTCCATATAACTTGATTAGACAGCAGTAATCTCTAATGCTTTCATGTGCAAATTTAAGAGTGACCCGGAACAAACGAGTTTCCTTCATCGCCATAGCAACCAGGACGATGGAAGAATGCCACTCACCAGGCAATGCAAGGCAAATTTCATCCCTTTGATGTTAATTAACAAATTGCTTTCAGAAAAGTCAATGCATTTTTCTTCTTTAAATGTTTGTGATAAATTTTTAATATGTCTGAAAATGAAAGAGAAATACAGAAGCATTGGCTACTGACAGGTGAAGTGCAGGCAACTACCTCGGCAGATAACCCATGCTCCAGTGCTACAGCAATGTTGCACCCAAGGAAGGGTTTGCATCAACTGGCTGCTCATAAATCACCTTGAGTGAATTTTGGGACTTGGAGTTAAGGACTGATGCCTCCAGCTAGTTCAAACCATTTCTAATGCACACTGTGATGCGGGCCCTACTACAAGAAAGTGGTCCACACATTTTGAGTTTCTGGCTTGAAAAAGTAATAAGACAACACAGACAAAAAAATTTGTAAGGATGAAGTTATAAGCATATACTAACTCATTTTAATATATTTGACATGGAAACCACTTTTCACATATACATTTTGTTTGCATACTTCTTAGGCTACTTGTTATACTTCTTCCTCTTTCCTCTATCATCCTAATGCTTTACAAAAGTTATCAGTTCTTAGTACAAATTCCTTTAGGAACTACTGAATTGTTCCTAATTTTGCTGATAAGGGAAGGCTTGAAAGTTGTCAGACAGCCAAAACCTGCCAAGAAACTCCATCAGAGTTCCTACTATGAAGGAGTAGGCTGATTCATTGGTTAAGATGCTTAATTCAGACTCTTAACCAGAGAATGCCTTTTCCCTTCTGTCCCTGGCTTTTCAGGTCATCCAGGACTAGTCATTTGGGCTACAACTTCACTACAGATGCGATCTGAGCAACTCTAGTAGAGTTAAGTTCAATTGAAAAAACCACACTGCAAACTAATACCCTACACAAATTGATTTGATTCCAATATGGTATGTTCTTACTGGACTCTCTTAATTCGATCTGTATCTTCTACTTCCTGACAAAACCGCTTTCTTAAATAAGGTTTTTGCTTGCCGAGAAGCTTTCAGTTAGAGGCGACACAGTGACTTGCGTTAACTTCAGTGAAGAAAGGTCAGACTCTCTTCTACTTATTCAATAGGGATAGCAGAACCTCCCAGGGTCACAGGATGTTCAGGCACTGAGCAGGTTGCCCAGAGAGGCTGTACAGTCCCTGTCCTTGGAGGTTTTAAAGACACGACTGGAAAAAACCCTGAGCAACCTGGGCTGACCTTAGAGCTGCCCCTCCTCTAACCAGGAGATCTGGACTTGCGACCTCCTGAGGTCTCTTCCAGCCTAAAATACCCTGTGATGCTATTATCTGATGTTGTGAAGAAGGACACAAAGAAACCCTATGAGATGCCAGATATTACGGCAAAAGGTAAATGAACAAGAAGCAAGTTTAAGAAATCCATGTTTTTGATGACACTTACTGCCACAAAGCACCTTTACCTGCAGCTGAACTGAAAAAAATGCTCTGATTGGAGACTGAAATGCAAGTTTCTAACTCTCAGCAATGATAAAGTTACAGCAGGAAAACCTTACCTTCCCTGAAACTTAGAGATTCCCCTACTCCAGTGCTATTTTGCACCTCCCCATCAGTTAGGAATTGTGTCATAAACTCTACAATGTTGTTCGAGAGTGCATTACAGTGAGAGATTCTCCCTACCCATCAATTAAAAAAATTACAGAATAATTTCCACTGGTCCTGTATTTCTGTATGATCTTATTTAACAAGCTTGCTTCTCAGCACAGCAGGAAAAGTCCATTAGAAGAATAATATGCAGGAATCCCACCGGAGTATAATGAAAGACTTCACAGAAGGTAAGAAGTCACCTCCTTACCGCTCTTTGCTTTAACTATTGAAAACAAAAAACTAAACATAAATCTGCATGGCTGTAATCCCAGAGAAGTGTGCTGTCTTGTGACTTATTTATCGCTCACCCTAATTCACCCTCACATGAGCTACGCTTACCTACACAGAATATCACTTTACAATCCAAGTCTGTATCCAGTGAATTGCCAGATATTGGCCTATAACTCTCCTTCAAGCAGGGCAGATGGTAAGAGTAAATGATGACAAGACAAAGACCCCACCTTGTACAAGATAATGGACTGAAAAAAACTGGATATTTGAAGATGCATGAGAACCCTTTGTGCCCAATTCAATGGAAAGAGAAATCTCCAAGGTAAAAAGCTGAAGCCAAATTTTAAAATAATTTTTTAAATCAGAAATTTTAAGATACTAAAAATTAGTTTAAAGAGATTCAATTTGACTTTGTATCTTGAAAAACATTTAGATTTTAATTCAGTATCTGAAATTCAAATCCTCTTTGTATACAGTGATATGAAAAGCACTTCCTTCAACCAGACTTACATTATTTCCTAAAGAGAATAGGACAGTTTCAGAGACTCTAAATGTGTTGATGTCATTTGCACAAATTTCTCTCTCTTAACCTTGCCTTTTTTTTGTTACATTTTTAACTTTTTTTTTTAATGTACAAACCTATAACAGAACAATTGTACTTTGACAAGATCTCCTGCTCAGAAAGCTTTAACTGTTTTCTAGCAGGCAGGTTTTCTTCATTGTCTTTCCATACTGATTTACATACAGTGACCTGTTTGCTATAAGATATGTAGTTTCACGAAAATATGACTCCACTTGTGAAAGCTGGGGATTTTTTAGCCATCTGAGAAGGTGTCACTCCTATCTGCCAATTAGAGAGCGAGGTGCAGGGGAGCAATCATGTTTTCTTGGAAAAACATGAAAATATGCATATGCAACACAGTAAATAAAATTAAAATAAACATGAGATTTTGAATTCTATTTACTGGAAGTGTCTGGCTTAACTGTGCAACTGCTCAGCCTTGTATGTGAGTCATGCTAATGTATGAATTCATTCAATACAGTATGATTATTTTGCCAAGAAATATATTAGAAAACTCTTACCAAAACTTCCCAGAGCAGCCAGTCATATAAATTCATATCTTGGAATGAAAAAAGAAAAATCAGACTGTAGTCTAATATGGAGCTACATAAGGATCCTTCCCAGTATCCTAAATATAAACTAGTGTATATAATCTTTGTATGATTACTTTATAAATTAGCATACTAAACCAAACAACTGTCAGAATTTATTGGGAAATAAATAAATAAACATTGGGAAATAAACTGGAGTTTGAGAAAAATACAGCACACTAGCTGAATCCCTGAAAGTTGATCTATATGTTTCTCATGTATTTCCAAGGTACTTTTGTTAAAGGCATTACAGGAAAAAAGTTAAATTTTACATATACTATATACAGTATATTACATTTGCTACAGAAGTAAAAGTAGGTAAGTACTTTTAAAAGCATTAAGATGTAATAATTTCTGAAGGGTCTGCCAGCAATGAAGGTGGTGCCTGACTTGCACACTTCAGGACACACAGAAGCAGCTACTAAGTAAAATACTGGAATACTGTTCATGAACAGAACTGTTGGAACATTGTCTCATTTTCCACATCTAAAATTTGCTATCTGTAAGACATAAATTAACGCCAAAGTACTAGGGAAAAAAATCAAGTGCCTAAAAGGACCAGATCATTTTAAGCTGGCGTCACCATTTAAATGAAAGGCGAAGTGCATGTATTTGCTGCGTACTTCGGTTCACGTATGTAAGCAGAAGTACATGCCTACCATAGAGATTACTGAATGACCACAAAGGCTGAGAGCAAAACTTTTCAGAATAATTGGAAGGCTTCACATATTTATTTCAGTTTTCATTCTTTGTTACTATGAATGAACCAAAGCAAAATAATATAAAATCATGCTGGAATATTAGTATTTATGTCTACTGATGGTATTTATTATTGCTGTTTTATTATGACTACTGGTATACAAAAAAGATTAAAGATAGTAACAGTAGTTTAGTAGTGGTTTAGTGTCATGTAAGGAACTGAGCCAAATTCATGTTGGCAGACAGAGTAAATTAGTAGACTTAAAGATTAGTAAAGATATTTCAAGCCTAACGAAGGAGGAATTTCCATAGCTATTTTGCACAAGGATCTGGACTCTGTCATCTTTGGGGGAAAAAAGAAAAAAAAAAAACACCAACAAGACAACCTTGGGCAAATTTTCTTTCTCACACTGCTCAGAAACTTACAGTGTAAGTAGTGAGAAGGAGAGGATGACAGTTCTTGGTGGTGGCACTAAAATTAAGTAAATGGAACTTTAAAGCAAAGAATTTCATTTACACACATACACACTTTATTAATTGGTTATTTCAAAAGCGGCCCCTCAGACTTCTCTGTATTTGGGAGGTGCTTTGCAGAGCCATCCACCACCTGACACAACAGAAGAGGTAGCTGTTACAGCAAAAAAAACCTCTACTAAAAAGACAAAGGGGGAAATCTAGGTTACACACATACAACTGTCATTAAGAACTTACAGTAGAGTGTTTGGAGAAAGCAGATGTATCCCAAATATATAAACAGGCCTCTGAAAATCAGGGAAACAATTCTGGCTAACAAAGAAACCCATATGCAGCCAAGAGGAGAGGCGCCTTCGTTTGCAACCGAGCTGTGCAATTTCGTATTTTCCTATTATGTTTCCTATTGAGACTCTCTATATGGTCTCTATAGTTTACGGCAGAAGGCTGAGGAAAGGAGACTCTCTGTTGACAAAAGAGCAAACAGAGAAGAAAAGAAGTTGTAATTTTTCCTGCTTGATGGCTGAGCAATCACCAGGACACCTTTCCCTTATTAAACAACAAAAGGGAAATGTGAATATGTAATGTTTATTGGTATTTTCTGTGCTTGGCAAGAAGTAGTTTGCTTCTGCAACTGTGATGTGAAAAATCTCTTCATGCTGGATAGCTTTAGTCTATCGGCACCCTGATGAGCACTAAGAAAGAATCAGAGAAAGACCTGACATCAAATTGGCTGCAAACAACACCCTCACTTTACTATAGTACAAAAACGAGGAAAACAAGGATATGCATGAACAGAATGGGCTTCTTTTTCTGTGCTTGGTATCAAGTAAGTGGCTAATATGTTTGTGATATGAAAACATTTCACACGTACATCAGTGCTTTCAGGCACCCAGTTGAGACCATAGCAACAATAGATTTCACTGCATTACCACAGGAAGAGACGTTCCTCCTTTGCTTGCTCTAAGTCTTTTTTAAGGCAAAATCAGTGACCACTTGTCTATACATCAGCATGCTTGTCTTCTCTCCCCACACGCTGTCAGACCGTTTCAGGAATACAGCAGAACTTGCTTAATCCTGACTACATCAGAGAGAACAGAAAGTGTACTATCCTTCGCAGTAATCACTAACAATTCAAATATTTTGTTGTCTTAATTTCATACCCTTTTAATGTCTTTTCTTTCAGTCTGTCATAATGCACAGCATCGTGTCTGATTTACAGCATAGGATAATATAAAATAAACATTCTGATGAAGAGATGGTGAGATAAAGACAGCTGTTTGTCGTAAGAAAATAGAGCACAAATATTATTACTTTTCTACAATGCCTTACTTTTATAAAGCATTCCCTATCAGTTTAGCCACGTAAGTACACTATGGGCTACTTTCACTGCACTAGCTCTAAATGATTCAATAGATAATTACTTATCATAACTGTGCTAGAGAGATGCATTCAGAGACAAAGCAGTCGAGAAAAAATACCTCATTTATTGATACAAGGGTCGTGCATTCACGGCTGACTTACTCTGGCTATTTACATTCTTATTTAAAGGACTGACATTTTACTGTGAACCTTTTGACTTCCTATTCAATATACAACAAACCATATTCTATTTAAAAGAAACTAGTATTTAATTCATGAAGAAATATTTATTTAAAAAAAAATCAGGAACCTAACAGAAATAAAATATAATAATCTGATTATAACACCAGTCATACTATGTCCATTAATACATTCTGTCGGATGTTTAGTAAACACAGTTATGTCCCTAAATACATATTTTAGCTCAAAGACATACTGTCAGTGAGATATTTTCATTAAACATATTTCTTAAATGTTAAAAAAGTCAAAACACTAAAACTACAATAACTCTAAAAGTATTTTTTTTTTCTCAGATGCACTTACTTCATTTTTGCTTACAGCTCGGCTCACATTCTATCTAGAGCAACAGCACAACATTATGCCATGCTGCAGACAGCATCGGAAAATACCCCAAGAGGCTTTTGATTTTCTTTTTTCATGTTTTTTAATGTATTTTTACTTTTTATTTCAAGATTTTACTCTTAATACTTTGACACTTTCAAAATATAGCAAATAGACTGTTTCCTTATCAGTGTCACATTGAGCATAAAAAACAAGTTTGCATATTTGTCTATTGGATGATCACAATAAAATATATTTAAACACAATAAGTGAAATCATTTAGAATTTAGCAAAGAGCTCTTGTCCCTCAGGCAGGCTAACACAAAACTTAACTTGTGATAACCTTCCAGTAGCTGAGAAATTAGAAGATGTACTTATACATCATGTACAAGGCACTTATCTGTTTTACAAGCAGAGTTTTCCTAAGTGTGTAAATGCATGCCTGCCATGAACTGCATTTCAAACACACATATTTCCCAGGTTCTAAATAACTACATTTTCCTGTAATGACAATATGAGTCCAGTAACTATTTTCCAACTTATATTTAAGGAACTATTTTTCAGCAATATTGGCATTAGCTTACTGAGGTTGAATTTAGGATACCAAAGAACAGGATTTTTATTTTTTGCCATTATTAAAAATAATATTTAAAAAAGAGTCACATTTATTTGACATACCCTAAGGCTTGTGTGGTTTTAGGTTCCAGTGCATTATCAGCATCAAGTGCTACTTATTCACTGCTTAGCTGGTATAATAAATAAATTTCTTATTTTATATTTTAGTGGCCAGCAAGGAAACATCAGAGCATTGAGCACTGAATGTGACATTCAGCCAGGCAATCCCTATATTGTTTGGGAGAACTGATTCTCTTTTCAAAGCAAAGTGGGGCTACAGATGCTTTTTACACCTCTGCTCACTTACAGGTTGCCTAAGTCCTAAGTGTCCTTAGGATATCCTCTTTTTACTGTCCTAAATAAAAAAAAAAAATTGAAAAAAATTAAAAATTGAAAAAAAAGATTAAACAAGAGTGATGTCGCTGCGTTATAATGTCAAAGTCCTGTTTCATGTTGGTCAAGATGGCTCATCTCACAGTCTTTTCTCTTTGATGTAGGGGAAGTATGATTGTGCTATAGTCTCTGAAGTCCTTTCCCTTGTCAGGTATTTTGAATTTTATGATAATAAAAAGAGGAGGGGGAGCAATGAGGTTCAAAGACCCAAACAGCATACAGGAATGCTGCTATAAAGTTAAATAAGCTAACTCTGAAGATTATAAGCAGAGAGCTACACAATAAGAAAGCAGATATTTGATTTCATTTTAAATGTTAAATGAAAATCCTCCATTTCAGCACTTGGACTTCTAAACAACACATCTTAAAAGAGAAACACACAACCCAAGCAAAAAAGCCCATATCTGACTACTTTACATAATCAGGGTTTATAATTACAAAGGTTTCCTTTTCTGCTTTTTCTTTAAAGCAACTTCCTAAAAACGATCTGCCCTCACTGTCATTGTTCACTGTCAGATTGGAAAAGTTACATGAAGTGCAAGCAGTGACAGGGATATTAATTTGTAGAAGGTTTTGTTTTAATGCAACAAAATCCTTTTAATTCCACTTTTGAAATAAAGTGGGAAACCAAAACACATTAAATACTCGCTACTAATATTTCATGCCCTTATCTTTGCACCCTGCCCTCACAGTCACCCATTCTGTGTCCAGGGGCATTGCTAGCTACACTCCAACATGTAACTCATATATCTAATGTCACGTACAGATTGCAGATATATGAGACCACTTGCTTTTACCTCTTTAAAAAAATAAGTAAGCATTACTACAGTCACTCCCCAAATATTCTATAGCATTAGTCAAAAAATCAGAAAAATCAACAAACATTAAACAGACCAAATTCAACAACTTCCTGTTCTGGAATCCAGCTCCCCTTACGTGACACAAGTGCCCATCCAAACAGCAGTAAAAGAGCCAAATGTCTACAGCCGTGATTCATGGTATCGGCAAACATGAATAACAGATGAATCCAGTCGGAGCAACGAATGACTGAACATTCCCCCACCCCTGTATTTCAGAGACCATTTGCAGGGGATGAAGGTTTCTCCATGCACAGAGAAAAATGCCACAGGCTTTTTCAGCACCTTCAGCAGAACCACACAAAGAAGCAAGATCGCAGGTGGCTTCCTCACACCATCTCCATAGACCCCACAGCCCCACTGGGCAGCAAGGAACAGACTGACCCTCCGCGGGGCTCCCCGGTGTTCACCATGGAGCACATACAGCTCTGGGATTGCTAATGGCCAATGTGTGAGCTATTGGACAAGGGTGAAAGGATGGATAAACTCATGAGGTCATATAAGGGCCAAAGCTGGGAATTCTGCACATACCAGTATGTCAGAGAAATGCAAAAGTCATAGGAAAATTAAGGTTAGAAGGTCACCTTGACATCATCTACTAAAATCTCCTTGTAAAAAAAGGGCTAAGTTGCCTCATAGTCAACTTCCGTTCCACTAGGACCCCTAGATCCTCCTCAGGGGACATTTCTCCTTGTCTTTTACCAAGTTGGGTGTAACATTTGCTTTTTCCTGCAACGAAAAACCTTCCCCATTCACCACAGCCTTTCAAGGCCAGTAAACGGCAGTCTCACAAAGATATGGGCCAACTCCCTCCACACTTCTGACTGCATCCCATCCAGGCCCAAGCTGCCACTGTACAGCTGAAGATCTATTGTATCACTTACAGAAATATTGGAAAGGATTTGGCACACATATAACTGTGTGTTATGTTAACATAACACATAATCCCAGATGTGTTCACAAACAGAATGAGAGGCAGACAGAAATGATTGCTGAGAAGAGGACACAAGACTGAGAAGTCACTAGAGGCAGCCTGGAAGAGATTTTTTTTGTTCCTCTGTTATTTGGACAGGGAGCATAAACTCTCCCATCTACAACGAGAATCACAACTATGGGATATGACAATACGTGGCCTCTGCAGTTGGGTGAGATGAATGCAAACATTCTTAGCCAGAGACTTTGATGGTGGGAAGGAGGAGGAAGAGTCATGTGGGATATAGGGGTTCCAACAGGAACTACAAAAGACTGCAGTCATTGATACCGTACAAATATATACCCATATATACCACACATAAATATATAGTAATTATGTATATTATGTATATGCTATAAAACCAGGATGTTTACATCATCTTTTATAGAAATAGGGTGAAGCAAATTACATGTCATTCCTCTTGTGCTCTGCTGATCAGCGGGGGAATTTGCCCACAGAAGGAGAACAACTCCTGCATGGCAGACTTCCCACAACAGCCCCAGGGGTGAGGAGTGCCTGGAGAAATTCGTCATTCTGTTATTGAACACGCCCTCTTCTTCTGAGGAAGGCCAGCAACATTTTTGAGCTGCTGCTAGCTTCTACTGTTGCTTGATATGCAGCTGCTTTAGGCTTTGATGGACCATTTTAACAGAGACAGCCTAAGGGGTCATAAGAACCATGCGCTTGGTTGCATAAGCTTCCCCCAAAGGAGGGACAGATTTTAATACCTCCTCCGCATCAGGAAAACTGGAAAGGGCCCAAGTAGTGACTTAAATTATCTGGAGGAATTTTCACAGAGCAAATGACACATGTAATATTCTGAAAGGAAAATCCTACCTGCACTCTGCTGCTGTCTGCTTTCCCATTCTAAAATCAGAACCTGAACTTAACTGAGGATGATTGTTTAACAAACAAAATATAGAAATACTCTAGATCCAAAAATGTCCTGCTTACAGACATTAAAAAGAAAAAAGGAAGGATAACAACAATAAGAACGTGGGCTTATGAGTCCACTGAAATTTCTGTTTTATCTGCTCTCTTGTTTGAAAAAAGCATTATGCATTCCCGGCCATGATTTTTTGATGTTTCCCAATAGAAAGGATTATATAATTGTGTACGTGTTATTATCAATGACACCACTATGCTATGGAACCACTGACAGTTTAAACTTAATTACAGATGGCAGCTTATGAAATAATTATAAAGAAAAGATTGGACGGCAACCACGGTGATTTCATGCTTCCTTTTCATGTGTGTTTAGCACAATATTCTTGAGTCCCTCAGTTTTAAATAATAATGCAAGTTATCAATCAGATAGTACTGTTGACTTACTGTTGTAGGAAACGATATTATGTAATGTTTGCCACTCAAAGTCCACGTCTTTCCAGAACACATCCCTGCAGCCTGTAAGGCTGGCTGTTGGCCATATAACGACCACTGCCAAAATAAGTACTAATTAGCAAGCCAGGTTCACAGGCTGTTCAGTCAGGGCCATATACCATATTGAACAATGGATTTTCAGAGCAGCAGAATGTTCCCTTGGGCCTAAAGATCTGAATTGAAAAAGCAGAATTTGACTACGAGGATCTTACACCTGCTTGATTTCATTCTATGGCATTCATTACCAGTCCAGTGAAATTCCCTTCCCTCCATGAATTCACTAATTAAATTGCCAATGGCTTTGATACTGATGTTACCTCACTCCAGGGAGAATTTTGCTGGCTCTCCAGAGATTATTTTAATGTGTTCCATCTTAAATTGGTAGGCACTTTTTAACCTGTTCCTTCCTGATGCCATCTCACCTTTATGTTACTACTATTAGTGCATTAAGCCTGTAACTATTATCTTATTAGTGACAGGCTAACGCAAAGTAACTATTAAGCTTTTCAGCTTTCTACATACCATTTTTTTTTTCCTTCCATCCGCTTAAGCAGGGGACTCAACAATTCCTTTTGTTATACCCTGGCTTCTTACGCATTTTGGAAGCATGCTCTTTCCGGTCACAAGTGGTGGTCCCCAGAGCTCAGTATTGGGGCCTGTTCTCTTTAATATCTTTATCAACGAGGGGGTTGAGAGCACCCTCAGTAAGTTTGCAGATGACACCAAGTCCCGTCCAAGCTGGGCAGGAGTGCTGATCTGCCTGAGGGTAGGAAGGCCCTACAGAGGGATCTGGACAGGCTGGATTGATGGGCCAAGGCCAACGGTATGAGGTTCAACAAGGCCAAGTGCCGGGTCCTGCACCTGGGTCACAACAACCCCATGCAATGCTACAGGCTTGGGGAAGAGTGGCTGGAAAGCTGCCTCACAGAAAAGGACCTGGAAGTATTGGTCAACAGCCGGCTGAATATGAGCCAGCAGTGTGCCCAGGTGGCCAAGAAGGCCAACAGCATCCTGGCTTGTAACAGAAATACTGTGGCCAGCAGGACTAGGGAAGTGATTGTACCTCTGTACTTGGCACTAGTGAGGCCCCACTTCAAATACTGTGTTCAGTTTTGGGCCCCTCACTACAAGAAAGACATTGAGGTGCTGGAGTGAGTCCAGAGAAGGGCAACGAAGATGGTGACAGGTCTAGAGCACAAATCTCATGAGGAGCGGCTGAGGGAACTGGGGTTGTTTAGCCTGGTGAAAAGGAGGCTGAGGGGAGACCTTATCGCTCTCTACAACCACCTGAAAGGAGGTTGTAGCAAGGTGGGGGGCGGTCTTTTCTCCCAAGTAACAGGCGATAGGACAAAGGAAACGGCCTCAAGTTGTGCCAGGGGAGGTTTAGATTGGGTATTAGGAAAAATTTCTTCACTGAGAGGGTTATCAAACATTGGAACAAGCTGCCCAGGGAAGTGGTTGAGTCACCATCCCTGAAGGTATTTAAAAGACAGGTAGATGTGGTGCTGAGGGACATGGTTTAGTGGTGGACTTGGCAGTGCTAGGTTAATGGTTGGACTTGATGGTCTTAAAGGTCTTTTCCAAACTAAACAATTCTATGATTCTGCCTTTTACATAGTTTGCTGATGGTACCTTCCTTCGGAGCCTTTACCTTTCTGACTCTTCAGATTCATCCACTCCACCCAATTCCCCCTCCCGTACTTTTACTCTCTTCTTATGCAGGTACAGTTTTATTTTTTTTAAGGAACAGTGTGCAACAGTTGTTTACTTACTCATCCACAAAGATGCTGAAGAATTTCGGGGGGCTTTTTGTTTTTTGTGGGTTTTTGGGGTTGGTTTTGGTTTGGTTTTTTTTGTGGAGAGAAGAATAAGGAAGGCAAATTAGGAGTATTTAAGTACAGTATACTAGTTCTGTGCAACCCTTATCCTAAAAATAGCTTTCCTTTTTTTCACCGGAGCTGTCGAACCTCTTTGTGGTGAACAGCATTAATTGCAAACGTATCCCTCTTTTGTCACTCTCTCATAAACTGCTTATGATTTTCCAAACTATAGGATGCTTGCTGTTTCAACAGCCAGTCACTTCCGTTACATGACTGGGTTTTTTTAACCACATGATTAAATAATAATCTAAGGTCAAGGCTGCTGTACACTTTCAGTTTAGTCACTAGGCCAAAATTTAGGGTGGTTTTAGGATCAGGAGACTTTTTTCATTAAACATGAGAAGTGTTTGGGAACATCTGTACATTAACATCCACACAGCAATATTTTGCAATTTGTATTTCAGAGAGAATTTGTGAAGCAATCATTAGTTTTTCACTATGTACTCAGCTCTTCAGTGGCACATTGCATCTTAATAATAATGTTGCCTGTAGAACTGGGCAACAGGGGCTGATTAATAAGTCTGCATCATATTATCATATAGAATAATTCAGACTGGAAAGAACCTCTGGAAATAATCTGGTCCAGACCCTCACTGAGCAGGACTACCCTCAAGGTTAAATTCAAGTTCAACATAAGGTAACTTGATCCTTCAGGACTTCAAGGTCATACATGAATGAAACTTCTATGCAAACACTGCTATGCTATTGAAAAAGGCAAGCTGAATAAAGAAGTAACTGGTGACATCTAATACATCACCGACCTGTTCCCACTCTTTAAGCTCTTTGATATTTTGGACAGCTATTAATGCATACACAGTTGCTTTAGAGTTTCTTTCTAGACCAATATACCACGGCTTTGGAAGGAGAATTTTCCAACCCACTTTCCATGTGCCTAGTATTTCTGAGGCTTTCTTCAATAGCTGAAGATCACACCCACTCCTCTAACTAGAAACGCTTTTAGAGTAAAACCTAAGGGGGGGTGTCTGGTTTTTTTTTTAAGGAACAGTGTGCAACAGTTGTTTACTTACTCATCCACAAATGCAATTTTCACGTTTTCCACCAATTACAGAATCTTAAGAAAATTCTATAGAGCTCTCTTTGTTATCTGTTATTGTTTAGAAATCTTTCTGTTTCTGAAAAGTGTAGTTCTACTTTTATTTAACAATATTTGTATTACATTCTATATTTTCAAGTATATTAGAGCATACCTTCTCCCAGGCTGTACTCTCGTGAGTATGCCTGATGTATACTGAGAATTAAATACTTTGCTCAAGGAATATTAAATATACATATATATATTTAAAATTTAAAGTCGTACAGAAAACAGAAAAGATGAAGACCACCACATTTTCAAATCATATCATACAGAAGCCTAAAATATTAAGAAATACCACTGTGTTATGATAGATAATATTGTAGTTAGGAGTTTACATATAATGTGATTGTGATCTGAAAGATGTGTAGCTTAACATTAAAAATACAAAATACACATTACAGGATGACAAAACACAAAATGAATCATATACAGTAGTATAGTTTAAGGCACTGATTTTCCTCTACATTACAGTGATATAAATCAGGAGCAATTCTGTGAAATCAGTGGAGACACAGTCTGTGTGAGAAATGAATCAAGTCCAACATTTCTTTAATCTACTCGGCATTTCTTTTTCCTGTTAGCAGACTTGCCCTCCATTCTCCCCAAACAGAATGGACAGAGCAGAAAATTATCACCTATCAGTAATAATGGTGACTAATAGTATCCCCTATCATACCAATTATTTAAAATGTTTTAATGTAATCCTTCATAAGCCACTACATACAATTAACAGATGGAGAGAAGAAAAATTACAGGCAAAACACTGAGCATACATATGCAGACTCACTGCTGAATTTGTTTGACACAATCCAACATTTGGTGAAAGTGCAAAGTAAGTCCAGAAAGACTTGGTGAGGCAACTTCTATGAATGCAGACAAAGCAATCATTCAAGAACGTACTAAAAAGAAGAGGAAAACAACAGAGAGGTAGATGGTCTTAGAATAAAGCAAGAATGGGTCCAAGAGATGCCTTACGACTAAATCATGTGCTTTTTTCCCGATTCTTGGAGCTTTGCAGGGTCCTTAGCCTAGTCACAGCCTCCTTAGCCAAACTCAAGTAAAATACAAGGGGACACACAAGATGCATTGTACATAAACCAGTTAGCAGCTTAAAAACTACACATTTTTTAGAATAATAAAAATGCAAGATTTATCTTTTTTTGTACTTTCATGTCTGCAACTTGTAAAACTGGAATAAAAGATACTGATCACACTTACAGGGTTGTTAACGAACTGGAATCTTTGGACTTAAAATACAGAGACCAATCACTCAATGTTCTCACGTACCATTAATGAAAGCTGTGTCAGTGCTTTGTGTCAGTCCAGCTCCTTAGCTGTACAGAGTGAGTTACTGGTCTGGCTCACTATGAAAATCTGATTTTTCTTGCTTTAGTTTTTGCTTTAACCGAAATAACTGTTATCAGAAGTTGCTACAGAAATTCAGTGAATAGCATATTTCTCTTGCAAATAACACTGAACTAATGTCCTAGCAGAGTATTAGAGGTATTTGTCATTAGAGATTACATCTTGTGTAAGAGCTGCAAAAAGCCGCAATGTTAACATTGCTGTAATTAAAAAATTCAGCCTCTTCTCCTTTGTTTTGCTGCAGAAAAGCTAGCCTGCTACTCATGGCATCCAGTTAAATCCTACTGACACATCCTCCACTTTATTTTTCCTTCTAAATTGCCATATTACTGCTGTTAAATGGTGGACAACTTGCCCTCTGTCTTTATTCGAAAATTCTATAGAAGACAATGGAAAAAGGTAAAATATTAAACCTATAGAAATTATTTCTAAAACTTCAATAAATTGCTTTAGCAATATTACAGAAATATGTTTTGTGGTTTAAAAAGTTAAAAATAGTTTTTCTATTGCTTTCTATAGGTGTTAGAAACATTTCTATCAAATGCATTTTAACAAATGCTCTTTGATTAAGAAGTATTAAATTCTATAGGATTTTATCACAAAATTGCAATAAACCGAATTTCAGCAACGCTGAGGCAATTCCTGCGTGTACTGACAGCACCTGATCTTGTCTGGCAGACAGGGAAGCGGGAGGACACGTGTAACCTTTTCTGTATATACACACATTCAAGTACTTTTTTCAGGGAATGGAAATAATCTCTGCACACAAGCCTGCATTAGCCTAGCACTGATAACAGTACTAACTTCTCCAGTCTGGTCTCACATATAAAGAAACAAAAGCTGTACACTTCTAAAAGGTGTAGCGAGAGCCACACTCCCTATTGCTCTATTTGGAGGCCCACTGAAGCTGCCTCAGGCACCCTGCGCTGTGGGAGATCTCTCTGGGCTCAGTGAGCCTCTGCTTAACCTCTCCCAGGGCCACAGGTCAGAGTCACAACTGAGATCACGTTGTTCAGAAATGGTAAATGATCCATGGCCAAATTTACATTACAGTTGCACTTGGTTGCATTAGGATGGTGAACAAGTAGACAATTATCAAATGTCTGACCCTACCTTTGTTTTTTATTCTGAACTTTCTTTCTTTAAAACAGACATCCTCCCAACACACAACATCCAAACCCCTCTTCTAAACAATAATTTCAGAGTCTTTGAAAGAATAAGCCAGTCTGCTGGCATAGCATCCCTTAATCGGGCCCTTCCAGCGGCACCTTAACTTACCCATGTGCTGCTAACAAAGTACCAGCTTGTCAAGTTCAGCTCCTGGGCTGTTTCCAAAATGAAGACCTTGCAATTGGGGTTGTGATATAAACTGGAAACTAGGGCAGAGCAGTTTGAAGTACCTCACTGCTGACAACTATACACATTAAGCACACATGCAAAAAGTCTTTTTTGTCTCCTTGGATTGGTTTGAACTCTGCTCTCAGAAGTGACAGAAGATGAATTAATCTCTCTCTCTCATCCGACTTTGTGCCAGTTTCACTGGCCCATTCTTACACAGTGAGGTTTAATAGAAACTGATTCACTGTACTTTTTAAAGGTATATTCCCATTCTCTCCTCATTTTAGTTACTCCACTTGTGAAAGGGGATTATAAAGCTGGAGAGGGAAGAGTGGAAATCAAAAAGGAAAAGAGATTAATACAGTGCCTTTCCTCTACAGGAGCTCTGCCTTGAAGGTTGCCACATCCCCATTTCTTGATGTAACGTTATAAGATGATTTGACCTAATACACCACATTATTTATAAATTATACTGAATATGCACTATGATACATTTGAAAAGATGCCACTGAAGGAACTTCATGCATGGGGAGGGTGTACAGGCTTTTTGATCAGAAAAAGAGGACATTAGCATTAAAAAAAAAAAGTCTCAAATCATAGTTGGAGACATCAAAAAATTTAGTTTACTTATTAATAAGAGAAGTTTCATTTTCATAAGATTATTCTTCCAGTATCATGAGCAGAATTTTAAAGGAGGCCTGCACCACAGTTTCATATTTCAGATTAGGTACCCATACTTTTGACAAAGGCAGTCTTCCTTGTGGTCTCTCTAAACTTCTGAATTTTCCACATTAGAAATTCCAATATAAACACAGAAGAACCTTAATGAAGAACCTTAACCTCAATTTTATTTGTCAGTGATTTTGAAAACACTTTGCACTATATGATGCTTCTCATTCATTGAACTAAAATTATTAAAATGAATAAAGCAATAAATGTGAGCTGTAAGAGGTTAATGGCATAATAGCAAAAGGAAAGGGAATTCAGTGGAAAACCAATAAAAGCACTTCTACAAATATAATAAAAATACAAAGCTTCAAGGAGTTTTGCAATATACTGGGGAGGGAGGAAATAAAGCATTGTCAACAAGTCACAGGTATACAGTATGAGAGAAAGTGAAAATGTTGCCAAAAGGGAGTGATAATGGTTTTGTATCCATAATTCATTCATCTCAAGGGAGGCAAGATTACGTAATGTAGTGGTATTGCTGTATCCTGATTCATTAGTAAGTCCTACAGAGTATTTTCTGCATTCGTAAGTTGGGATAGTGTATGAAACGCACAGCCACTTTGTAAATTACTGACTCACATTTTCCTGACAGTGCTGAATGCTCTGACGGTTTGAAGTTCAATTTCATACCAGTGGTAAGACAGGGTGAAAGTCTGAGTGACAGCTCAATCACCATTGCATGGGCCAATCAGAAAGACTAGGATTAATCACACTGGTGTTGAAAGAAGAAAGAATAAAAGAGCAGATACACTTCCCCCTTGATCATTAGTTTGCGGTAACACAAAGGGTGATGGAAGCTTGAAGGAGACACAGATAAAAGTGGCAGTAATAAAAATTGGCACAGATGAAATATGGGACTCAGAATAGGGAGGCGAGAATTGGAAGAGTTCAGAAGGAATAGCAATTAAACAAGGGGAGAGAGAGTGTTTGTGAGTATGTTACAGAACATTTGGCATAGACATGGCGAGTAAAGGAAAAAAGGATGGTGAGAAACCAAAAATAAGGTCAACAAAGAAACAACGTTGAGTTGTAATAAAAGAAGAAGAAAGAAAAATCAATTTGGAAAATGACAGACTATTGGAGGAGGGGTTATTGTAGAACAGAGAATGAATTCTAAAATTGTAAACAGGGAATTAATTTCAATACATGAGTGAGAAAGACAGGGTAATGAAGTATGCAGTGGCCGAGAGAAATTACAGTGGTACCTAATCTGAATTAAAAACACATCTTTCATTTCCACTGAGCATAAATTCTTAGAAGATTTCTTTCTACATATAATCTCACATTTTCCAATTAGAGGAGAAGTGCAAATGTAATTCATCATAGGAAACACGGTGACTTTCCCTCCCTTCACCCCAACCATGAGAAAACCTGTGGGGTATCCCTAAGGCTTCAAAGACATAACTATATAATTCTTACGCTGCAACAACAACTCTGAAACGTGTGATCTCTTTTTTGGCCTTGAGAGCTGGGTTGTGTCAAGACTGTGCCATCAGGAACACTTCCTGGAATAGCTGCTTTTTAGACCCTTGGGGTGGGACTCCAGGAAGAAGACACACGCATTGTCCCTGTCTTTACTGCCTTTCAGGATAAACTACATTGGGTCAGAGAAGGTATAATGGACACGTGCTCTTCCTCAGTCTGGCATCGAGACTTTTCTTTTCACTTGGTCCCCAAGTGCTGTCAGGAAGCTCCATGCGGGCATTTGAGAAGTAGCAGGGCAGGTGGGCTGATGTCCTCAGAAAGCCTCAAGGCTGGTAGGGAGGCCCAGGGAAGTGCTCAGAGGACAGCTGTGCTGGGGTGCAACAGCACTGGTGAAGGACCAAAGCTGAGACATCTCATACCAATCTCAATGTTTCACTGCAGTACTTTACAAAACAGTGAGCAGATGGCACACATTTCACAGCAATGTATTTGGAAATTGCCAAAAACAGGGCAATGCTAATATTTTGACAAGCTAAACAAGTACACGTAGATGCTTGAAAGCTTTTATTTTTATTAATCTAATTTTTAATAGTGTCCAAAAAAGTCACTTTCTTCAAGCGCCGTATACTTTCTAGTAACAAATGCTACTGAGGTGAGTCTGTGCCATACCCACAAATAAGCAGTTAGTGGCTCTCTCCAGGTCTGGCGTAATAAGAGATACTCAAAAAACCCCGTAGTCAGTGCTGTGAAAAACAGCTGGAACTGTGAATAACTCATTCTGAATACTCTGTTTTTCCCATCCAAGCATGGCAAGCTATATACATGTACTATATAACCTAGAGTTTGAAAAAAATAACAATGTGTCAACCAAGCATCTCATGAGATGGAGGGCCTGACACCAAGTGATGAACATCTCCAAGAAGCACAGAGAGAAAGTGCATGCTCAAAAACGTAAAGCAGCTGCTTGCCTTGCACACAGTGTTAACATCTCATGGCCAGCCAAAGGTCTGTGAAAGCTGATTGCTCCTTTGCCTATCGATCTGAAACTCTGCCTTCAAATTGCTTCTAGCTTTTCTTAATTGCTATCTTCCTGTAACCACTTGACAGTTTGACAGAGACTGCATTTCTGAGTAATTTCTCCTTTTTGTTTAGTTAGAATGAGGTTTAGGGTGTGGTTAATAAAGAGAAATTGGGAGGGAGTATTTTGCATCAGAACATGGGCGCACAGTGACACAGAAGGGGATTAGTACAAATAAC
Organism: Burhinus oedicnemus; assembly: GCA_008921705.1. Lineage (NCBI taxonomy): Eukaryota > Metazoa > Chordata > Aves > Charadriiformes > Burhinidae > Burhinus > Burhinus oedicnemus. The sequence goes on along the minus strand of VFFE01007664.1, from coordinate 2,842,837 downwards.
TGGCATGAATTCCTAGTGGCAGCACTTCATGGTTGTGCCCATGAAATCCTAAAATTTAATCTCCCAGAAAAGGAACCTGGATTTCACAGTGGACTTGAACCTAGTGGCAGAAAAAAAGACTTAAATCCACACCACAATCTTCTGTGGTATCATCAGGGCAAGCACAGAAGACAAATGGGATGGGGAGATTCAAAAGACTGAACTGAAAGCAAAGGATAAAGCACTTGGCTCCCTTTCATTCTCTTTTATTTTACTGTGGGGATGTAGTTATTGTCTCACTGACCCACTGAAGTGATTGGTATCTAATACTAAAAACATTTCAGTCTGCCACTTCCGTGTACACCTGTGCTTATCATTATGTGCCTGCCATCGTCCAGTTGGGTGCCTTAATCAAAGACACAGTAGTACACTCAGGGTTTCTTGTTTTACTCTTCATTTGATTAATGTGTACATCTGGACTGAAAAGTCATGCAGAAATATTGTGCTTAAAGCACAGGAGGCTTAGCAGGCATCACCACCAGAAGTGAAAGACTGCTAATTGAGCACTTCCCAATAACTTATTGATTTCAATCAAGTCTCCCTAAAGAAGCATGCCAGCAGCAACACTGACAGCTATGTACATGAAGAAACAGGTAATGGAGCAACAGTGTTAGGAGAAATATTAAAGACACTGCTCTTCATAGAACTGATCTGAATCCAAATTCTGAACAGTACTTGTCCAAATACATATATGACAAGAAGACACCTTAAATTACAAGGAGAATCAGATTTTTCAAATTGCTATCATTTTGTTCTGTTAAAAATAAGCAAAGCTCAAGGGAAACCCATTAATAAACGTCCATATATTGGGGTTAATAAAAAGCTCTCATTGAAAACTAAGCTATCAGTTTTCCTTTAGACAGAGGGTGTTAACATAAGAATGGTTGAAGAGTTCTTTTGATCAAATATATCCCCTCAGATATAGGAAAGCTACACAGAATGATTACCTTGATTGACATGATAAGTATTGGTCAAAAATGAACACTTCCAGAAGTCGTTTCATACATAGAAATAAAACATTATGGCAAGTTTTGCCTGTTGTAGTGTTGAATTGCTATTAATTTTAAATAAATCTTTGACAACTGTTGGAGAATTTGCTGCATGTATTTCTAGTATGTGATGAACTAAGGAGCCTGCAGTTTAGATACTTGATGGTTGGTGGTATAAAAAGAAAAATATTGTATGCAGGAGACCCTCTAAGAGCATAGCCTTGAAGTACTACATTGGATTTTAGAGCTGACACATCTTCTGCTTCGTACCTGGATCTGTGACTACGGTATGTTCAAATATGCTCTTTTGTCTCAAATCAAATGATCTAAATTCCCTTCAACTGAGTTACTGGATAAACTGTCACTGTTGTCTTGGGAATTTTTCCCATCTTGGAATGAAGGACAGTTTTTTTAAAGCCACTGCCATCTTGACTGTTGGGTTGAATTGTTGTTTCCTGGAAATCCCTACGGATTCCTTTGGATATTATAATTCTTTCCTGTAGTTCCTTTTTGTTTTAGAGAGTGACAATTCATTTTTTCCTAGTACAACTGGAAAACTGACCAAGTCTCTACAGATATTGCTATGAATGTATTGCACACAAAAACCTACTGGTTTTATAAAGTTAGGGATCTTCTTTTAGAGCTGACATGTAGGAAATTCCAAATATTGGAAACGTCAAAGGAATCTTTTTAGTATCTTTATCAGTAGTAGTGACTACACTGTTTTTAAGTTGAATGACAGTCTCGTCAGTCTCTGTGAGTTATCTTGAGATCACAGCATTACCCAGAGACTTTTCTGTCTCTGTCATGTCTATCCTTGTCATGTCTCCTACACCAGAAATTGCTTTCCCAAAAATGTCTTCCCTTGAATCAATTAGGAAACTTGGATCAAGTTTATAGCTAGCGAGGTCATTTACTAGTTTTCATTAAGGTTGTCTTCACTCAAGTAGCAAAGCAAAATAACTTTGCAATACAATACAATGGTATCGCTACCCTCTCAGTAACCATTGAATTCTAAGCGTCCATCAGCTGTAGTCCAAAATTTGCTCATCAAGGCTGTCTTCGCAGCATGTCTATGTTCTAAGCTGCTGCATTATGTATTCACTGCAAAGCATAATTGTGGTTATCCTGATCATTTGTTTGGATTACAAAGGATGCCGTGCTTGGATTATTTCAATTTACCAGTGAATTTACCTAATTCAAGCTTTTGAATATATAACTTGCAAGTATATATCCATGACCTGCAAGAGTAGGCTGCCTGTAGCTCATCAAGATGACCATTATTCAACATTTTCGAGTAGTTACTGCACGTAATCTTATGCTCTATTACAACCAGATGCTCAGCAACCTGAAATGCAGGTGCCAGGGCGACAGCGCAGCCGAGGCTTGTGGTGGGCTGGAGCTGGGGCCAAGCAGCTGCTGTCAGCTCCTGGCTCCTGCTGCAGTCCAGACCCAGCCGAGCCAGGGGATGATGCTGATCCACTTACCATCCTAATTCTGTGTAAAGCAGCATTTCTCATCTCCTGCTGAATTTCTTTACCAGCACACTTTACATTTGGGAAAGAAACACATGATCTGGCACACTGCCCTTCAGTGGCTGAAAAACCCAATTTTGCTGCAGCACCTGCCAGGGCTTCCTCAGCAATTCAGGCAATGAGATGACAGACTTGAAGACCCTATTTACCGGCTCTCTTACCTAAGGTAGATAGCCAGGAAGGAACATAGAGTTGTTCCCTGTCTGTTAATAGTCTGAGATCAAGCGGTTTTGCCACAGAAAGCAAAACCTCTCCACTTAGGTCTTGGGGACCAACAAGATAAAGGCTTTAAGTATCAACAATTCTAATAATAACTGGTTATATGTTATTTTATGTTAGCATAAATTAATAATACTGGTTCTATAACAGTTTAAACATTTTAGTAAAGCATTACTGCTCATTGCTACTGTACTGGCTCAGTTTTATTGCTGCTCCAAATTTAATTGTAATACTGAACTGAATTTTAAAAGCTTTCCATCTGCTAAGAAAACCTGGCATGGGTACCTCTCATGACACTCTCACCTCCTCTCTTTCCCAAAATTCTCAACATCTTCAAATTATCCCAGCCCTTCACTCCTTGCATTTACTGTCATACCACAGAAGTAAGGAAGTGTCAGCACACAGGCCAGGATATAACCATCATTTTCTGAGTCACTAGCCCTGAAGAACACTTTCTCATATGAAAGCCATGCTGATTCGTGTCATGCAACCGCAGTCCCTCACCTCTCATTTCACTGCCGCAAGGGCCACATTTACAAATGTAAAGCAAGTTAGCGTTAGGGAAGATCAGTGTCAAGCAAAGTGTGTGGCTTTTCACATCCACTCATGCTAGCTAGCAAAACCAGCAGCGGCAGCTATAGCGCAGGCTATAATTGATTCATGAGGTTCAGTCTACACAGGAGGAAGGTGTTTCCTGAGCAGACACCATTCCTAGGCTCCCTAAATGCACTTTTTACAGATATAGGCAAATATAGACTGTAATTGAACTAGTACTAATGAAGGGAAAAATATTACATGAGGTTGTAAGCCTGGAAGAGAATTAGGCAGAACTGTAAGGAACATTGGGGAATTCTTTCTTCCACAAAACCCCCCATGTTTATGTCATCCAGACACTAAGTAGATTTCTTTGAGAAAAACTGTTACATTATCTGAGTAAACATGTCAGTCAAGAACAACAACTAGCAATTCACAAAAATGATGCTCGATTATTTAACACTGACAGAGTGAGGTTCCATGGGGATAAATGTTTTTATTTACACACTGTATCTAGAACAGGTTTAGGCTGAGATAGAATAACTGTAACAAATATTAAGGGTTTTGTTAACTCAGCAAAACTCCCCAGGCCCAATACTGCGTTTTTAAGTATGTTTGGCAGTAGTTTCCCTATGTGGCCCATTGACGCATTTGACTCCTCACTCCGTGTATCTTCTAAGAGATCTTCTAAAAAGAAGAGAGAGTGTCCCCCTTTTTCAGGGGAATAAGGCAAATCCTTAAAGTGATCTGCGCTCTAGCATTACAGACTCTTGAGAACTCCTATTTATTTCACTGTGCTCAGCACATCACCTGATTAGGCTTCGAATTGTTAAATATAGCTGCACACAAAAGGAAATGATGGAATTATACATTGCTCCCCAGTTATTGAGGTTTTCATTACTGCAGGCTAATTTTCTCATTGTACTTCCATGGGGTTTCTCCTAACTTAACATTCTTTTAAGGTAGCCTGTGTTGAGGGAATTATCTTGTTTTTCAAAGCAAATTTTAGCTGATTACTAAGTATTTACATACTGTAATTTGAATGTCTAATTATACAATTAGTGTAAATACATGTAATATGGTTTATTTTTCACAAAAGCTGATAAGGTACATTGCTTTTTGCATTCCAGTGTTACGAGGTTTTCATTGCTTCTAACACACAATCCAAAAATTCACATTAAAAGCCTCCAGTAAAAGCTGCTTATTCATCAGTTAACACTTTCCAAATGACTTGAAACACACTTCATACTGTAAACCAAAAAAAGAAATCTGTCTTATTGCTAAAGACAAGAGCTCCCAACACCTTCCACTCCTAAATTTAAGAGTTGCCTTAAGATTCTTTATTTTTACCTTGCAAGGCTTTATGATAAGTTTCCTTCCACCTTGAACTACCCAGAACTGCATGAAAATTCACCTATTGACTCCATTAATATATCACTGCCGGCCTAATAGACATTTTCGTGTAACTTGTATTGACGTTTACGATGATACCCTTCATGAAATAAGGAAAAGTGCACTTGGGAAGATGAATGGCGAAGATGCCCCTGAAGTTTTAAAGCTGCTTCATTTTAAAGCAGCTATAGATAATAACTTCCTAATTAGCAGGCGGGAAAGTGTTTCTTTAGTCTCAGTTGCTGAAGGAATAATGCACAGGCACTGAGCTGCAGAAAGCTGCCAGCCACCTTTGCTCCTCCTCAAAAATCTGTAATACATTCCTGGACTCAAGTTCGACTAAATCTGAGGTTTCAAATATGATGATATTTCTGTTAAGTTTTACAAAATTTCATTTAGTAGCAGAGAAAAATTTAAATCAGTGGCTTTGCGAGCGGACATTTGCACTGCGGCAGGCATGCCCATTACCTGTGGCTGAGCAGGGCACACATCCAAAGGATAACACTATGCAGCCAGTGGGGAGCAGCATGATGCACACAGGGATAAATGAGGTGACAGGAGTTACTGTGATGGAGGGAGTGGGGACCCAGGGCAGAAACAGAAGAAATCCTGTTTCCCTGTTTCATTGCTCTTGGGGCAACCTGTTTGCAAGTGATCAGGACTCTTTTTCAGAAACATTTTACCTTCCAGAGATGCAGCACCTGACAGTGATTAAACCAATTATTTACATACCAAATACACAGAACACAGATTAACACTTACTTCTTTTAAATTACTGCACAGTTTCTGAAAGATTGAAAATCAGCAGAGAGGCTTCCACAATTTCTGTAAAGCATGGACTTTTATTTCTGGTAGAATATAATTCTATGTCAAAGTGGGTTTATAATGTAAGTTTAAATATGACTTTCTCTCACCCAAGCTATTGTTGAACTTACGTGTTCCATTTTTTAATTTTTTTTTTCCCAAACTTGACTTTATTTTAATTAAACATACAGAAATCTTATTTAAACAATGTGGAAAGATCAATTATGTAAGGAATGTTTCTGAGTTATATCTTATAAAAAGAGTTCTTTATGTATATTTCCTTAACTTGGTATTCACCTCATGGTAGAAAATTACTTCTTGTGTATTGGATTTTAGAGCACCCTGGAAAATTGCGTCAACATTTCATAAGACTAAGTCTCATGTTGTCAACATGAAGCTTTAACTTTAGCAGCCGCTGCCATTCCCCAAATGTCTTTTATGGAATCATCCTTCACAGAAATTTATTTTAAAAGGGCAACTATAAGAAAAGCAAAACTAAAACCAGGGACCTTGACACTGGCCTCCACAGCACTAAGAGTTACAAGCCTTGTCTTGAGATGGCCACTTGGACTTGCCTATGTTTCTAAGGCACAATAAATGAAACTGCAAGCACATGATATTTTCCTGATGTATACATCAGATTTTGCTGTCCTTGATTACACTGACAAATACCTTATCCTGAGAATAAGATGAATTTCATATGGTCCTATGAGGAGTAGGTCACCTTTTGACATGTGAAGATGTCAGAATCTGACCTAAAGGTAGCACTTCTAGACATTTATTTCCTATTCTCATTGAAAAACAGGACACCATTAAACCACATTCAAAAGTATACATCAAACCTGTGAAATGAGTATATTTGAGAAAAACAGAAAAAAAAAGGAAGAAAAATGATGTTTACTTTATAAATACGCTGCACCACATCAGAATGATTTCAAAATTACATTTCTTAAAATTCTGAGCCCAGCAATAGAATATAGCCAAGTTATTAAAGATGTTGAACATATACTTAATTTTCAGCTTATCTTTATGCCCTCCTGGCCTCAGTGAGATTTAAGGATGTGTTTAAATCTTCTATTTAATCAAGGCCTCAGTTATGAGGATAATAATGCATTTACAGCATATATTTTTCTACCGTAAGATGCAACTTACAAACCAAATGTGGGGAATATCGTGTTTGGCAGCATTCCCTAAGGGAGTCTGGATCTATAAACACACGGATATAATGCGTTTGTTAATGCAATTCTTCTTCCATTCTCTGACAGTTATAATATAAATAACATTTTCTTCTTAGGAAGCAATCCAAATACAATCAAACTAGTATATTAATATCTGTTAAGGTAATCTTCAATTTTGTAACTGTTTTAGAACTCCATTTTGTGAGAGACTGTAAGAAACTGGACACAGACATGAGGCAGCAGCCATACATCACATCCCGTTGCACAGACCACACAACGCTAGGACAGGTCTGTTATACCTTGTGTTACTTTGCCGTGGAAGACAGAGGTATCTCTCTGCCAGCCTATAACGGATGCTTAGACATTATTCTTTAGTTTTAACCTCTTCTTTATTCTTTCAGTTCACTCTCAAACAGCATTTTTGTGAGCCCTCTGCAAGTTAGGACTCTCAGCTGAAAGTCTGGACAGCCGGGAAGGCTGGATGCAACTCCTGGTCCATACTCAGAGCCATGCTGGAGGAGAATGTATTTCTGAGAACATGGAAGGGGGGGCCGTGTCCATCTTAGGTATGAAAGTCACATCTGCTTCCATGATCTGCCACTTAAAAGCACTTCATTCCCACAGAAAATCTAACTCAGGCCATCAGGTCTAGTTAAGTGAGACTGGAAAGATCTTTTGTGTATCAGCCAGAATTAATCAATTCAGTCTGTATCAAAATGAAATAACTCACAAATAAACACAGTCATACCAGCCACTCATTTCTATGTGCTGGACTAATGAGCAGACATTCAAAAGAGCATGACAAAAAAGCCAGAAATCAGCCTGGGTTCAGAGGAACACAAGAAAACCCTAAGATGGCTTTTTTCAAGAACTTGCCAGTTTTTCAGGAAATATACAGAAGCATAGAATCAACAGATTGGAAAACTCAGCAAAAGATCCAGAAGTTGGAAAAAATGTGGGTTGTGAATATTTTGTTCAAATTAATATTCTGGCAGCTACATTTTGAACAAGCTGTAATTTGTATAAGGCACCTTCTGTTAAATTTGTGGCACAGAATTACAAGGACCAATCCAATTTGAAATCAAACCATGGATTTGCATCAGTATATCTATTTACCCTTACTCACCCAGGCCCAAACTACTGAGAATGAGATATTTCAAATAAGAGAATGCAGATAAACACTTAAAAATAACTTTCTTTCAAAAATAAAAGACGCATTTTATCTATCCAAAGAAAAGAAAGTAAAAGGACCTGCATAAGTCTTTGACCAATACTCATGCTCTGATAGCCTTTGTTGTATATACTGATTTTGTGCAACACGTTCATAGCTAGCAAGGAGGTTTTAGGAACAGAATTAGTAAAAGGGCTAATCTATCAGCTGTGTTGTCAACACTGTATTTAGAGAGATGAAGGCAAAAGTATTAACCTGTCAAAATCAAAGCCATGGACTGCTCACTTCTGCAGAGTGGCTGAATCAAAATTTTTCTGCCACGCATTTTATTTTTGAGTGTTTACTAAAAAGGTAAATCACTTTAAGGGGGGGGGTATGTAGCACAACAGTGACAAAATAATCTGATCGAGAAATACAGTTGACAAGTTATAACTTAAAGAAAAATGAATGACTGACTGTTCTTGCTAGGATAATACGGAAACTAATGGGAAAATAGAAAAAACAGCATGAATTTTTAAAATAAAAACAAAACAAAACACAAAACCAAATTATTTTAGCTTTATTGCAACACTTACTCATGCTACAAACATTATTTCAGCTCTCATCCAATGTTTTACGTATCTCAATTTTTTGCTCCTTATGTTATTTAGTAGCAATGTCAGCCATCGTGGTCATGTTCAATACAAATACCAATACCTAGGAATCTAAACACGTAATTTTACTTTCCCATCACTGATCAGATGTTGATTTTTCAGAGATATCCTCAACTGTTCTATGGCACAAATATTATTTTCTGAACATCACTAACCAAAATGATTCTTACGATCACTGATTTACAACCTTTTAATGTCAGCCAAGCTTCAGAGGCCACTCAGCATTAGGTGGATTGTACATGCTCTTCAGAATGATACCACTGATTTCAGCTATGCCATTTTATAGGTTGATCATGTGCACAGTTTCCCTAAAGTGACATTTTATGTATTCAGTGAGGCCTTACCTTGGCAACTGGATGACACATAGTGGGCATATACCTGATCTATAATTCAAAATAGCAAAGCACTTTTCAGCTCTGATGGAAGGCATGCTATATATCTGATTTTTGCTTCTTTTCATTCAATACAAATGGCTTTTATAACCAGTACCGAATTACCATGATCCAACCAGCTTTCATATTTTAATGACTAAAATAATCTGATTATTATAATAAAATTAGAAAGAAAATATTTCCAGGTCTCTACAGACAGTAAATTTGGGTACTCCTGAAAGTTATACCAAAAAGGTGTATTAACCTTGTGAACAGTGCACTGGAAACCAGCATAATCCAGGCTTTGGAAGAACAGTATTCATCCACCTCTGTTACTTATTAGAAATTAAATCATTCTACAAGCAGTGCAAATTATCCAGTCATGGAATAATTTAGGTACATGCATACATGCATATGCTACAGTCGCATTCATCAATACAGTACCAGCAAAACCATCATATTGAAGTCTATGAACAACTTCTTCAAAACACATCAAGCATGCACATAGCCTCTACATTTGCAGCAAATTTTTTCAGTGAATGATATAAACACATGTCTTGCCTATGTTAAGCCTCAGAAGGATGTGAGTTGTTGTCTGTGCAAAGTTCCTTCAGAATGGAAGCACAACTCCAGCTGGCAAGCTAGTTTACAAATATGCACACCTCTGTTAAAAGCAAAATATAATCCCCAAACCAGAAAATTCTGAACTTTTCTGTGTGGACTACAACATAGCTCCACAGATAGTCTGTTTCAGGCTCCACAATATGAGAAAACAAGAGCTGGATTGCAATATTGAGAGATGCAATGAAAGCCTCAAGAGGACAAAAACTGCTCAAAGTGCCAAAAAAAAAAAAAAAAAAAGTGAGGGTATGTGAAGACTGGAACCATGAGGTATATGTGGGTCAAATATCAGGACAAACTTGTGAACTAGGATGCCCATCCTATGCACGGGAGTGCCACTGTCCACCTGCAGTGAAAGGCACATTTCCTAAGGAGGTACACCAGAACAAGCTTGGGACCCTAGTTGGGTTGCAACAGACACAGTATCAGACTAATCTCTCTACCTTCCTGTGGGTATCTAAGCAAAACATGTTTGGTGAAGCACCTTTAGTTTCTTCTTACTCTCTTCTTCAGGCTGAGTATGTAAATGTAGCAACTTCCTTACAGCTGCAGATTAATATAACTCCTGCTCATAGCCATGCTGTTCAAGGAGGAATATTTTAATACAAAGAGTCTTCACATGACCTTAAGAGCCATATTGCCACTCCATATTCGGACTCTGCAGAATTGTGTATTGTGTATCCAAGCTCTGCTGGTGGTTGGCAAGACGAAGCGCTTGTCAGTTATGAACCTGCAGAGTTCAGTTTAACAGGAAAGGCTCAGCGCTCAAACCAGTTTGCAAATGGAGAAAAAAAGGCTTACATAAGGGTGTGACCATAACATTTTATAAGCTATCTGACTAGCTGAGCAGCCTCCTGAATCACCAAAGAGCAACTGCTCTTCAGACACCAGAACTAGCCACTACACCACCTCCTTGCTGAGGAAAGTCATTGGCAAAAAAGGAGCTGTTCTTACAGAGGACATAGGAAACCTCTGACCTCCCGCTACAGCTATTTCTCTTTCCCTCTTTTCTCCTTCACCATGACTAATATGATTGTAAAAAACTTTAAGTATGGAAAAGGACCCCAGATCAATTTGATTTTAATTAACTTTATCTAAAAAAACCCTGACAGAATCATTGAATCTGTGTTACAGTAAAACAAGATGTTCCATTTTCCAGAGCATGTGATTTCTTTCTAATACACATGAAACCTTCTTCTATCTCATCAATGAGCATAAAGCAAAAACCACTTATGTAGGATATTTTGTGAAGGATATGGAGTTGCATAAATGACTTTGGAAAAAATTGCTTTACATTGTTCTGTTTGACACATAATTCTTTTTCCTCTTCATGCGTAAATTGTAAAAGTATTTCTAAACAAAGTCTTATCATGAACTCATCAGTATGCACATTCTGTGCTCACATTTAGGATCTATTTATAAAATCAATTCTGTTCTGGGCTCTGACAAACAAAACTGAAATGCAGCTGTGTGACATCTTGATAATTTTCATTAGTTCTAAAAGCCTCAATAGAAATTACAATCTTACTTGTTATAACCAAATAATTCCAGAGAACCCACAGGAAAGGTAACTTTTATATATTATCTTATTTGTTAATGGAAAGAAAGAAGGGGGAGGAAAGAAGTGGAAAAAAATTGAAAGGAAAGAGTAAGATGAAAACTTAAAAATCACAGATGTACATTTGAAGCCATGCTGACTGGAGGAAGTCTTCAGCATCACCGTCAGAAATTAATGTATATTGAATTACCTTTGCATTATTTGCACATCCTTTATTACATTGGAGGTGTATTTGCGCAAAGTTTGAATTAGCTTATTATTTTAAAATCTGAAAACCTCATGGTATTTAATATAAGGAACCAAAATTCAGCAACTACATCTTTGAACAAACAAACATAAGCATATTTTGCACCAAAAAAATTCAGTAGTTTACAATGATTCCTTTTTGAGAATTAGGTCATGGTGAAGAAAATCACAAATACTTGAAAACAGTAATGGGAAAAGGCTTCAGAAAAAATGAGCTTCATTTCGTCACTAAATTGTCTTTAAATAAAAGTCCATAAAGTAATAGAGTAAAATTAATGTTTATTTCTCCTTTTCCTAAGTTTGATAAAAAAGGCATATAATGCTGTTCTCTTTTTTCCTGACAAATATTTGGGAGGGGTTAATTTTGTTTCCTTAGAATACAATGCTTTTTAAATTCTTCTGAAGAACTACCTGAATTTCTTTTTTTCTTAGGGATATTTCTTGATTAAAGAGAGATTGTTCTGAAGTATTCTTCAGGCATCAGAATTATAAGAGTTGCCAAAAAACAATAATAAAAAAGAAATGTCCTAATTAAACATTCATTCTAATTTAAATAATTAAATTTTCAGTCTTTTAGTTTTTTCTTGGGTTTTATTTCATTAATTCTCCTGGCTACACATGAGTCCCAGAGCAGGCAAACATCAAGTCTCTAAGTGTAAAACAGAAGCAGGGAAAGAGGAAGGAGACACTTTGTCTGCTGAAAAGTCAGGTTTATCAGCCCAGGCCTGATGCCAAACCAGGCAGCTACCGCGCCAGCCTTGCCACACACTACCCCTCTGAGAGGACACGGGAGCTGATCCTCGCACACATGCCCTTGTCCATTCTCATGTGAAGAAGTTACTATAAATTCATCCTTCAATTGAGAAACTAAATTTCACATGGAGAAAAGTTCAAGATATGCCCTTGTTGTCATCCTCATCTTCTGGCTAGTGTAGAAATCCCCACTGACCCCCCTCCCAAAGTGCCTGACTCTCCAGGCACTGACCAGGGAACTTCCTCACACACCTTGCAGCTATGAATTCTTTAACAATTGTGAACATACAAATCAGCAGCTCTACTCCTAGCTATCGGATTTCCTTAACTCCCATCTAGGCTTGTACCGTGAAGTTTGCTGTGCAGCCTGAACACAGTTTCAGAGCAGACAGAGCCCAAGCTCCTCATTTTTAAGAACAAGAGTCAAAAAAAACCAGGGAAAAAAAATCAGAAGAAAACTGTATTGCAGACAAACATCTGAGGACTGTATTTAATGACATAGAAAAAGAAATCAAAAGCATTTACTTGACTGAGAAGACAAAGTCTTCCCCTCCTTCCCTCCCAAATGATTTAAGCAGTACTCTTCTAAATATCCACAGAGCAGATCTTTTTAAAGATAGTTCTGAAGAAGCAGACAAGCAATGACAGTGATATTCAGAAGTTCCAGACTACCTTTGTTTCAAAGGAAGTTATTACATAAGCACTTTTGAGAATCCACTAACCAATCCTTTATACACTGTAGATATTTTTTTATACAAGTCACTTTTGAAGAATGAAACATAGGCTCGTAAAAAAGAAATAAGTATGTTTCAATTTTCTTCATTTTCTGAATATCACAATATAAAAAAAGTTGGCTGGCTTTTCCCTTTTTGATCTGTTTAAAATGCTACTTAAATTTGTACATTTTTGTGCAAATTGCTATTTCTTTAATTCCATAAGAGAGATAATGAGGACTGGTTTCTTTGTAATTCTAGTATGATATTTTTGTGGGTGGTTTTCAAAGTACATGGTATGTAATTAGGGATAATGCAGGCAATTCCTTTGTTTCCTGGTGGATACTCTTTTTTTTTTTTTTTTAAATGTGGAGCTTTGGGGTGGGTTTTTTTTTTTTTTTTGCTAAGTAAATGCTATGTGATTGGACATAAAGTGGAGAGAGAATTGATGCTTTTATTCACTTGTGGGTATTTACACTTTAACATGACAATATCTGATTTTAAACCACGTCCTGCAGAATATTTAGAGAGAAGGAGGATTTCTTCAACCCAAAGGCAAATGATTTACGAAAGAACAGCAATTATGAAACAGATGACTGCTCAACTCTTCCTGCAGGACAATTGACGTAAACCAGCAAGAGCCACTTGTGAACTGCAAAAAGCAAAATCTGAGTAAAGAGTACATTATTGTACAGCAATATCATTCTACTGTGCATACATGGCCATACTTTTGAAGATAATAAAAACAGAGCATTCTCCTCAGTTTCACTGAAAAAAGAATGTGTTCAGCAGCTCTGAAAAATCAGGATAACACTGAATGAATGGGTTGTACATAATTATTTGGTATAAAAACCCCTATATTGAATAGCAAAACATTTTTGTGTGAAGAAAAGATCCAACTCCACGCTCATGTGATTTCTCTTTGCATAACAGTATGGCAACAAGTGCCTTATGAGGAACTCTATTGAATGTAAAATCAAGTATCATGCTGATGATGATTTCAATGCATTCTTAATAAACAGGTATAATCCTAAAATATTTGTATTCAAAGATCGGCAAAAAGAATACATGATATGTGGAATAATAATGTATTGATTTACAGTCGTCTTCTATCTATAGTTTTACTTTAAAACTTTTACTGTGAAGAAGAAGAACTAGAAAATTCCAACCAATCTTCAGTTCACCTGTGCAACTGGTTACATGAACGCCTAATAAGACAACATAGAAGACTGTAAATAAGAAGACTGTTCTTTCCATTATTGTAGAAAACTAACATGCAGTCAGTTATTTGGGAAAGATGCCCCAGATCATCATATAAGGACCTATGGTTCACTCTTTTCACTCTACTTTTCTTCCTTTGCCTCAATTTGTTTTCATAGAATCATAGAATCATCTAGGTTGGAAAAGACCTTTAAGATCATCTAGTCCAACCATTGACCCTACTCTACCAGGTCCGCCACTAAACCATGTCTCTAAGCTTCCTCTTAAAGTTCCTCTTTTGCTTTTTTTGGAACATTTTACTTAAACTGAGAAGAAAAGACTAAAGCCCTGCTATCAGTATTCTTCAGAGATGTAAAATCCTATTGGTAAGTATCCCTTTCCAGTCCTGGAGACAAGAAGTTTGAACAATTAACTTCAAATGTACACACACAGTGAGCTCTACAATCCACAGTTTGGGTGCATTAGTTTTATAATTTTGTTCCATGACATTTAGTGAATTTAATTTCGTTTGGTATTAGCAAAAGAAACATCTAAGCACTGCTCTCATGGAAGCTTGCACAAACACTGAAATAGAATGAAACTATTGTTACCCTCGAGGATAATATAACTTTGCTTTGCATGTAACACCAATGTAAACAATGTTAAAAGAAATTCTGTAACAGTAAATATTAATAAACTAACACATAGTATATATAAATAATAGATTGTTTCATTTCTTTGTCAAAATTTAAAAATAACACTTATTATATTGCTTCTTCATTGTTATTTTGGTTTTGAAAGTCAAGAAAAAGCTTGTGTTTCCTGTACGTGCTATCTTATGAATATTATCTTAGCAGAAAATTAGTTAAAATATTAATAATGTCCCAAGGTTTTATTCTAAACTCAGTGTTAATGGGAGTCTGATTTAGCCTACTGAAGGACTAGAGCTTTTCTCAAAGCCTTTTTACTGAGTATTTTTGCTTTGATCTCAAAACAGTCATGATATGAAGACTCAATTTACAAAATTCTTTTGATGTAAACAATATAGAAAGCCACTTGAAAGTGTATTTGAAAATCAGTATCATCAATACGTTTATCAAGTTACCCGACAAAAAATGTACTTCTAGGACTTTTTATTTTAAAAAGATACTGCAGAATTTCAGATTTCCCTTAAAAGACCTGGAAGTATAAATATTCCTGTAACCATTACTTTCTCTTTTCACTACAAGCTGAAGTCCTGTCCCTGTCATTCAGGGAACAAACCTTTCCAAAGCCTGGAATACTTGTTTTCCATGAATTTTACAGTATCTGAAATACAAAAGACTGCCAAACCTTGTCTACACAAAAGTCTGCAATAACTTAAAATAACACCAAATCTATTTCAAATAGGTAAAAACACAACTTCTTCTAACTTGAAATTTATGTTCAGTTAATAGCCAGACAGACAATAAAGGAATTTCACTGAATAGAAAATGAAGAATATAAACACCAGCTGAGAGCACACTCCTGTAGTCTTTCTGCACTTTATCTGAGGATCTGTAAATGCTAACATTTTATAGCATATATATTTCTCAAGTTAAACGGCCAGATAAAAATTATATATTAACAAATTATTTTGATCATGTTTCATAATAACTCCTGAGGATCTTTTAGAGTTGGCCCACTGACTCATTCTTTTAAATTAAATTAAATGAAATCGAATCAAATTTTCATCATTCATCCACCATCTAGATTAAAAGATTCACTTCTAAAATCTTAAATTGCTGCCAGGGACCAGATTACTGGGAAACACATGTATGCTTTTCTTTCCAGTGCACACTGAGTTTGCTGGAGTCTTTTTTCCATTTTACAGTAGTCCCACAATACTTCAGATCCTCTTCCTCACAAATTTGACACGAGTACAGTTTCCATAATTAATAAATCTGCCTCTTTGTCAGCTATTTGAGTGCAGATTATATAGTACAATATTCAGTCAGAGGAAAAGAGTTGTGTTATTTTAACATTTTCAACAAAAGCACCTATAGGTCAATATTTGATGTCTGTTAAGTTTCATACACACAGTTATTGCTACTAATTTCTAGTGAGAGGGTCCGAGAGTCAGAGTGGGATCCCATCGTGCATGGACTGGGCCTGAGGCTGACTCTGTCCACGCGCTTCCTGAGACAAAAGAGGCAATTCCAGAAAATTCAATCAACAGCTGAACAGATGATCAACAGAGTGAAATTAATGATATACTGTTTAAACTTGTTGCAACAGAAATGTAAGAATTATAAAAAGGCATTCATGGCTAAGCTATTCAGAATTTATTATCACGAACAGGGGGGAGTGGTGCATACTACACGTTATTTCTGTGGACAAGGGGCGGACTGTAAAGGAGGGGGCTGGCAAAGCAGGGCAGTTGACACATAACAGTGTGTTTACAAACTAAAAAGTTACAAGCATACTTAGCTGACTCAAAGTTGTCTTGTATTTAAGATAGGAGCAAAAAAACCACTCTGCCATTAAAGAAGTTACGGAGCCATATGATTTTTTTCCACACAAATCTCCAGTTTGTCATTACATTGTAACAATTTGGCACACGCAGTTTGTACTTACAGTACTTGTTAGATGTAAGAAATGAAAAAAAAAATCCCTACGGTATGCAGTTTCAAAACCATGCAGCTACAGCTGGCAAATCCAAAGTCTAAAAAGAAACATCCAAAACCTTAGACTTACAGGAAACCAATACTAGAAATGCAGCAAGAGAAATCTTACTTGTTATTGAGATATCCACGCAGGATGAAATACAGATTTTAGCATTTGGAAGGAGTTTGATAGAGCTGGTTATGAACAGAAAACATGTATTTCGCAAAGCAACAATCAAAATGCTATGTGTCTGAATTAATTGCTTTGGGGCCAGGATGTCACCCACAGGTTGCAACAAGTGTTGCATTGAGAATAGCAGCAATGGTGAACAGACTCAAACCTCTCAGGAATACATTCACTGAAATACACGGCCTTCTCTTTGTTCCAAAATTCAGGCTAACTTCAAGTCAGTTATTAACAGAGCACTGTAGGTTAAAAAAAATGGCAAGGTTCTCTTCATTATAAAGAAGGTTGCTTATTTTTTCCAATCAGTTCATGGTATAGATTATTTTTCTATGATCACACTTGTCATACTGGCAATGCCAAAAAGAACAGATGTGACAGAAATTCAAAGAAAGATACAGTTTCTGGAATGGCAACAACAGAAAAGGAGAAGGAAAAGGAAAAAATCAAGGGAAAGGAAAAAGGGAAAAAGGAATAGGGAAGGGGAAAAGCAAAATGGAAAAGAAAAATGGGAAAAAAACGGAAAAGAAAAAAGGAAAAGAAGGGAAAAGGAGAGGGAAAGGGAGACACCCTGGTATCATAAAACCACAGAAGCTTGTTTTAATGTTGGATACCCTCAGCAAATTCACAGGCCTCTCAGAGGTTTGTCATTTAAAGATACTGTACGTACAACAGCCAGAAAGCTCACAGGAAAACACATTATCATACAAGCATCAAAGGGCAAAAGTATGCAGTTGTCCCTAGTACTGAGAAACAGTGGGACTAGCCATTAGCAGAGATATTTGGGGTGAATGATATAGATACACACGCAGATACTCTGTGCAGAGCAATGAGATAAGGATCCTACAGATACGAGAGTTGTAAACCACTAGGAAAACACTTTGCTGAGATGAAGTGTCATCACCACACACAGCTCCATGGCTGGCTGATTTTGCAGAGGCTGCATCTTGGTGATTCTGTGATTCTTTTGAACTGTCTAGCCATTGTACGCCATACAGTGCTGAGGGCTACGAAATTTGCACACCTCAGGAAAAGAAAACCATATCAGAAGATGGAAGTATACACAGGTGGCAAGCCAAACTGAAGTAATTAATACCAAATGATACTCTACTTACACAATAAACTTCTATTCCGTAATACTTTCACTTGTGCTTATTTACTGTCATTAGAACAATAAAATTAAAAAACATATATATGGCAGAAGCAAAGTGTATAGTATAAAGTGAAAATAGAAGAAAGCACCCAAAACTACTTTTCAATGTGTTTGAGAAGCATTGGTTTGATTGGCATTTTTGTAACTTGGGAAACATAAACATTGATTTCTTCCCAAATATTATTTGATTCACAAACTCCAAAGACGTTTGCATTTTAAGAGATCAGTGTATTTCAATACTATCAGTATGAAAAGATCGCAAACAGAAAGAACACATGGTAAAAAATGCACCACCTGGAATACAGACCAGACTTAAAAGGACTTATAAAGAGGCTTAATAAGTATAAATATAGCTAGTGAAAAATTTACGGTCCTTGAAACTACATGGACTCTCAAAAAAGATACCATACCGTTTCTTCACCTTGTCATATGCCAACACTATCTAAAAGAGCAAAGTAAAAGTTTTGGATGAGAAGACAACTGAATTTCTATGCTCAGGCATTCCTCTCTCTCCTGAGTGTCAGCAAGGCTGTGTTGAGCGGCAGCAGGGCTATCCCACCCTGGCAGCACGTGCTGCCCGAGAGTTGCAAAGTGATCCCCACTGGCTCTTGCTGCAGGTGCCACAGTAACTCAAGAACTTAAACACCTACTCTGCCTACATATATACAGAGAACTTGGAAACAGATTAACCAGCTTGAGTTTAAATGTCGTTTACATTCACACCTGATTTTGACAAGTAGCACTCCCGATTATGCGAGCCCTGTTCTCAGCCCCTTGCTGAATCAACTCCTTATGATGCAATTCAGATTTCATGGAAATCAACAGTGTACTGTGTAGCCATGTAGCCACTCAAGCATCTGTGGGCTTGCATTACATTAGCATGTTTGAAATTTAAATAAAGTATATTACTTTGAAACATCCAACACGCAAAGGTAAGTTACCATGTTTGAAGAGGCAGCAAAACATTTGCTGAGAAGGCTTCCTGAAATGGTACCAATGTTAGAGACTAACGCAAAAATCTTTTTTCAATATTGAATAAAAATAACATTCTGTATTTAAAAAAAAAAAAATATATATATATATAAAAATAAGGCTTTGGACCACATTCCCAAACTCAGACAGACTAAGAATCATCTAAGGAGAAAAAAACCCTTATGTTTATTCATCTTTAGGAGATGCCAATATATTGACAGAGATACAAATAAACATAAAAGTCACCATCCAGTATCACAATACCGAATATTGCTGATGGATTAATTATGTTTTTCCAAGCTATTCAGATAATTAGACATACTAAGTTCAGAGCTATTTTTGCAATGATAATGGACTTGTTTTGTTGTGGTCTATTTAACAAACTGTTGGACGTTTTTTCTAAAGCTTGTTTACATTCCTGTACATCCTAGCTTTATTGATATTCTGTCCTTTGGATTAGAGTGTCATGCCAGCAACACTACTGAAATAGCTCAAGACAATATAAACCTCACTTTTCAGAGCTTCTACAATAAATCAGACTGCAGTAACTCTTTAGATCCTTCCTAAATTGAAATATGTCATACTATGCTAAATAACTTTCTTTTTAATTTTACAAGCACGCATACTTGTGTGTGTGTGTGAGAACCTTAGACATAATGGCTTCCATTCAGCAAACCGTTCCAGAGCTTGCATTAGTTAAAATTGTTCAAAATCATACGTAACCTTAAATCATACATAGAGCACTCACCAAAGTCACAAAGAAACAGAACAAAATTTAGGTATTTTCGGCCTCAGTGCTTGTAACACATTCAAATTCAGGCACATACATGCATAAATAAGCCTAATCATACTTCGCAAATTCTTACCTTTTTACTGAGTCAGTTTTTTAAGATGCAGTGTATATTGTAGTGATGTCCCACTGGTCTCAACAGTCTAGTATCACATCAGTCACATCAGTCTTTGCATTTATGCTACCAAAGAAGGAGCGCATGAGGTGCCAGACATCCTCAGCTTCCAGCACAGTCTGAGACAACATTCTGCACCTCACGCAGTCAAATATTCCAGCAAAAGCACGTAACCGGCACTGGCTATTCTGAAATATGGAAAGCTTTAAAGAGAAGCATTTATACAGCTTCACACTTTCTTCTGCTCGTTCAAAACCTGATTAAGGAATCGAAAGAACTATCTACTCTAGCCGCCACAGATATCTTATGCATAACAAATACATATATGCATGTACATGCTTAAGATATACACATACATATTTGTAGTCATTCATGTTGTCTGGCTGCAACAAAAATAAATAAAAATTGCATAACATTTTTGAAAGACTACAAACACTTAACACTAGTATCCTTGAAAGATAAAAGTTTCTGTTAGCCCAAATACATTTCAAAACAGGGCATTGTTGTTAACATGTTACAAATGAATAGAATCAAAATATAAAAGGTAACAGAAAGAATTATAGAATTATAGAATTAAACACTGCTTCTTTCCTTCCGGGTACCATTACTCACAATGTACAAATGTATTATGCAAAATAACATTAAAACAGAATCTGCATTTTACCCTAGGGTTCATTCAACAGTCAAGATGAGTTACAGAAAAAGAAGTTAATTTAGGATGAAAATAAAGCATTTAAAAATAAGATTTTTCATATTGTCCTTCAAAGATCAATCCAGAGACTTGAAAAGAACAATACGTCTGTTTCAGTGTAGGTCCATTTAAATCTCCACTTCTCATTCATATCGCACATCCCAAGAGTCCTGCAAGCACTGTTTTCTTGCTTTGTTAAAAAAAAAAAAAAAAAAAAAGAAAAAAAGACGAGGACTCAAATGTATTCTCAATCAAATGCATTATTGGAATATATATAAGAGCTCTGAATACTGACTTTGTATTTCCAAAGTTACAATTATGTGGGTTGGAAAGGATTACACAGTACTGAATCACCTTATGTAAGCAAAATTTTAGATGAATTTCCATTGTGTATTCTATTTTATAATCCCAAGATATAAAATTGCATCTATACCTCATCTTTTTAAAGTTGTTTGTGGGGTTTTTTTATTAATCTGTCATGCAAATTAGAAATGAAGATTTATTTATTTATAACATTCACCCAAATCAGCTTTGCTGGTTTATTCTTGTAGCTTACCGTTTAGCTTGAGATTCATTTTCTCAGGGGATTCATATTCGCTGTCCGTAACAGCTTGGCTTCTTTAAGCAACGCACTAACTATGTACAAGACTGGGATTGCAGGAGTTCATTTCTGTGTTCTTTATTGAAAAATGTTATTCTGTAGGTGGCAATTAAACATCGCATAGTGTGAAACGATATTCATCTCCTTAAGGGGCAAGCCTCAGTTCTGTCCTTGCATTACCCTTGAGTCTCCAAGAAAAAATTGAGCTGATGCATATGAGGACTGACATGCTGAGCATGAGATTGCACAGTGGTTTTGGTCAATTTAAGTGAGGATTCCACCGGACAATCCTGCCCTGACTTTTTGTGTCCTTCCCTTGGGCTAGTACTGTGTTTTTATAAACATGTAGTGATCTAGTTCATCCTCCCCATCACCCAGCCTCTCTCCCCAGTAATTTTTTGGTTATACCCATACTCTAAATTCTCTCCACACCCCATCACTAGATTGTCACTATACAGAAAAAGTGAAAATACAGCTTAAAGACAGAAAAAAGGAAGGCAGGACCTTTCCAGGCCTGGTCACCCTAAGAGTCACTTGGCTTTATCTAAGCTAGCGTGCACTGGTATCCTGAGACAACATTTAAGATGATCTTCACCTACCTACAAGGGAGCCATGCCTCAAGGCTCTCACAGCATGTGACGATTCTGAAAGCGGACTGGCAGAGAACACCAGGGACAGATTCAAAGCCATAGTGTATCAATCCCCAGAACAGAAAAAGAAGAATGAAGTAGCTAATAGTACTAGACCTATGATACTATGATCAGAGTATAGTACTGATGTGTGTTCAGAAAGTGTCCCAAATCATGGACCAGTCATATATCCTGTTAAAAACAGCTCGTGTATCCAGCATTTCTTTTTAGTGGCATTACCCATTTTGGTTCGTCTGTCCTTATGTGAAACCAATTTCCTTCAGTGCTAGGCAACAAAACATGGCTTTAAGTCAGTCAACAAGTATTTACACTTACTTTTCCATCTAGAAGAAATTCAACTGCAGACAGCAATTAAAAACGGTAAACATTTCCAGCGTCTTTTCTCTCTCCTCCTTAAAGGAATTAAATCACTGCTGACACAGGAAGAAATGAATTGCTATTGACTACAGAAAACACTTCATAACCCCTTCAAACTCTTCTGGTGATCATGACCCTCAGTTTGAGATACAATGTCTAAAGTGAACAAGCATCTACTACCCCATACACAAGACACAAAAATTTATTACCGATTAGAATAGAATCCTTCATCACCCTTGGCATCAGGATTTCTCACCTCAAATGACTTGTTAAAACTCAAAACTCCAGTCAAAAATAATTCATATCACAAAACAGTCTTAACAGACAGCAAGAACATCTGCATTTGTTCGAAGTTGCTCAAAAATCACTGATGATGGAAAATCAAGTAATCTTTATGCTCCAGGTCCCAGTATCTCTAGCTAAAATGCATTAAAAGAAAAAAAAGTTTATTATCCCTATCTACAACTTGTGGTGTGGTATTTTCCTTTATAGCAGTCTGAATCTTCTACCTCCCAAGAACAATGAACTTCAGAAAATAGTATGAGAGGAAAAAATCTCTCTTGCTTTCAAGAATATAATTTCACAAGTGATTCATTGAAATTAGTGTCGAACGAAAAAGAGTTGAGATGAAAGACAAAAATGGCTGTTCTATTTGCTTTGTATTGATTCTGCTTTAATCCCTGTGTAAAGACTAGATGTTTCTAGGTGTGGGGCATGGCAAGTAAGTGGAATGAATGGGACATCAAAATGACATAACAGTACTTAAAGTCTACTGTTCTTTGTTATATAGACTGTTGTGTATGTATATATATATACACACACACATATGAGACGCTTCTCTGCTCTCTGCATCTAATTCCAGGAAAAGCAAAGAGAATGCTGCTCCTGTTACTCTCTCCCTGCCCCCCGCCCACAATTTTTGGAAATTGTTTTAATGAGGCAATTTATTTATAAATCTCACAAAATCAAATTCTGATGAATCTTCTATTCATGTAAACTTCTAACAGAGAACAAACTTGATTAACTGAAGTCTTCGCTGTTCTTGAATTCAAGCAGCAAGCTACATAACTTGAACTGGTTTTCCCAATGGCCACTGGGAACTTGAGGTGTTTTCTCCCCTTCTGAGAACAAAAGAGAATTAAAACAAAATTCAGACGCTTACATCTCAACACCAAAATGAAGCATTGACCTGAACATCAATGCTGGGCTGAACTCCTTGGAACAGGGAGGCTAACAGACTATAAAATTACTCCACTGAGCCATAAATAGATTATTAAAAGTCTAACAAATGTTTCTATGAGCCTGTCGTATTACTTTTAAGTAAACTGTATTTCTTCTCCTTTCCTCTCTTCTTGCCTACTCCAAATAATAATGATTTGATTCATAAAATGCTCAAGGATCAAAAAGACAACAGACATCCTACTTGCCTATAATACATACCATAAAAATGCAGGGACAAAAACAGAAGCCAGACAGTTATTTTAAAGCAGACAAACTGTAGGTATCCTAGGAAAGCAGCACGGTAACAGTCATGCTACAGAATACAATGACGTGTCATATCCTGAACTGAAAGCCTCCATGAGCCAACAGATAAAATCAGTCGTTGTACAGTTTACAGTTTAGCATCACGCCATTCCTGCTGCAGCTGCACCTGGACAACAGGACCAACCTAATGCCACCACTAAGAATCTTGTAACTAAGCTTGCCATTTAGTAAAGCTCCTAAGGACATTCCAAACCTCAAGTGCAACTTTGTATGTTTAAACTCGTCTGTGTTCATTGTCACATACTGCTCTTTGGATGGCTGGGTTCACACTTATATTTAAAAGACACATACCTAAGTGCTTTGCTACTTGGTATGTTCACAAAACAGTCCAAGGAACAACAGAAACAAGTGAGCCCTTGGCTGCCATCATCTTTTTGCAATATCAAACTCACCTGGGAAAGGTAGCCATTTCTCGGGAAATGCATTTAAGATGTTTAAAAACAATTTACATTTTTAAATTTTGTGCAATGATATTTTTCCTATCTTACATAGTTAAGACTCAATTTTATCATATTATGCCAGTGTTCATCCAGCAAAATATTTGTGTTCAACTTTAAGCACAGCTGTAGGCTCATGTCAACAAGATTATTTAGTCAGCTAAGAACTTGTTTAAATGGTTTTTTTGCAGTTAAAGACAGAGAGCTCCACACCCTGCTGGACAGGACCCTTTAATAAAGCTAGGATAAACTGGAATCCTGATAAGAAATTATTGTAACTAGTTTGGAAACAGAAAAATAGTTCTGTAAAACATATTAATATTTTCTTCCAGTTTGTAGGCTTTATCTGGACCAATTTCTAGTTCCGAAAAAGCTTTTCACAATACCTTTTATTGCTGTTTAAACCACTACCAAAATTGTTTAAAAGTAACAGACATGATTTTATGGTAACAAAATGGATTTCTCAGTAAATATTTTACAGAATATATTCAAGACATGACTGATGAAATTTTACTAAAATAAATGTCAACAAAAGCTCATACTACTTGCAGCACCTTTTCACCACAAAAGAGTGCTTTTGAGAAAAGATAAAAGATCTTTACTCATAATGAACAGAAATAAGTTCTACAAATAGACCCCATAACATAATTTAATGTAAAGAATCAATGTTTAGCATGACTTGCTGGATTTGGATTAGAAGAACTTTAGGCTGGATCACGTATAGGTGCTGATTGCTATGATTCAGCTTATTGAAACCAGCAGGACCAGTTTCAAAAAATCACAGAACAGTAGGGGTTGGAAGGGACCTCTGGAGATCTAGTCCAATTCCCCTGCTAAAGCAGCTTCCCCTAGAGCAGGTTGCACAGGATCGCATCCAGGCGGGTTTTGAATCTCCAGAGGAGGAGACTCCACAACCTCTCTAGGCAGCCTGTTCGAGTGCTCTGCCACTCTCAGAGTAAGGAAGTTTTTCTTCATGTTCAGATGGAATTTCCTGTGTTCCAGTTTGTCCCTGTTGCCCATTGTCCTGTCGCTGGGCCCCACAGAAAAGAGGCTGGCCCCATCCTCTTGATGCTCGACCTTTAGATACTGATAAGCATTGATGAGATCCCCTCTCAGTCTTCTGTTCTCCAGGTTAAACAGACCCAGGTCTCTCAGCCTTTCCTCATAACAGAGGTGCTCCAGGCCCCTGATCATCTTTCGTAGCCCTCTGCTGGACTCTCTCCAGTAGTTCCTTGTCCTTCTTGAACGGGGGAGCCCAGAACTGGACACAGTACTCCAGATGAGGCCTCACCAGGGCAGAGTAAAGAGGGAGGATGACCTCCCTCAACCTGCTGGCCACGCTGTTTTTAATGCACACCAGAATACCATTGGCCTTCTCGGCCACAAGGGCACACTGCTGGCTCAGGGTCAACTTGTCCACCAGGGCTCACAGGTCCTTCTCTGCAGAGCTACTTTCCAGTAGGTCAACCTCTAACCTGTACTGGTGCATGGGGTTATTCCTCCCTAGATGCAGGACCCTACACTTGTCTTTGTTGAACTTCATTAGGTTCCTCTCCACCTAACTCTCTAGCCTGTCCAGGTCTTGCTGTATGGTGGCACACCCTTCTGGTGTGTCAGCCACTCCTCCCAGTTTTGTGTCATCAGCAAACTTGCTGAGGGTACACTCTGTACCCTCATACAGGTCATTGATTAATATGTTGAACAAGACTGGACTCAGTACTGACACCTGGGGAACACCGCTAGTTACAGGCCTCCAACGAGACTGGTCCAGCCCTAGCTATTCTGCAGTACATACATGGTCTTCTACTCACACCATTCTGTTCTTCATCATGCTATAGGAAGCATTTCTTCCTACATCCCTCTATAATTATATAGATAAGAAGCACAGA
Organism: Burhinus oedicnemus; assembly: GCA_008921705.1. NCBI lineage: Eukaryota > Metazoa > Chordata > Aves > Charadriiformes > Burhinidae > Burhinus > Burhinus oedicnemus. The sequence continues at coordinate 2,816,853 of VFFE01007664.1, read as the reverse complement.
CAGAAGCTGTTCACCTACTTCTCACTTGGGCTATCCAGCATTGTTTTTTTCTTACTTCAGTGGTGAAGCTTACTCAGGCAACGCAGGAGGGAACACCTCATGCTACCGGGGAAGAGAACAGCAAGTATTATTGGTCTACAAAGCCCTGACATTAGGCACCCTGGTAAGAAGAGGCAGGTGCTCATTGTAAGTCACAGGACTTTGTGATTTATTTTACTTCTGTCATCCAATTCAAAGCACGCTTTCCTAGCTAGATGAAGCACTCTGTCTAGCTACGCGCAAAGGAATTTTGAGTAATTCCTCCTTCATAATGTGTTTTGAGAGCAGCTGACTGGTGTTATTTTGCCGCAGACTTTTGGGATACAGATAGGCCTCTGAAGAAACGGAAGCTGGAGCAAGATGAAGATACGAGTGAGCCAAGGAGGAGCAAAATTCCTGCAACGTTTATAGCAGTAACTACCACTGCTCTCTACTCTCCATGGAACAGAATACAGCTAAGTATTTACTTGGCTTATTGGAAACAGCTTTTCCTTGTAGTGGTGCATCTAGAGACAAGACTAGCAAACAGTGCTTAGTTGGTGCGCATTTTCAATACTCTGTGAAATCCAGTGCTAAACATGCATTTTTAAGGATGACAATTTCTGCCTATTCCAGTCAGCACTTATAAACAAGGACGTGGCCTAGAATTCAACTACCTGGGCTGGATCAGACAGTAGCCTTTTCAGGAACGTTCCCATTTGACGAGAGATATCAAGCACATGTAACAGGGATGATGACAGACATAGGACTCTGTACTTGATCAGTCCCCTTAAATCAGGCAGGAAAAATAATACTAAGTATTACACACAATAAGACACTGAATTACTCGTTGATCATCTAAACTTAAAAGAAAGGATGGAAAACTCAGTAATGTTCATGATGAATAAATGTCATGAGTGAATATTACTGAGTAACAGTGTTGCTCCCGAGAAGTCACATTCCTGGTGGTAAGGCAGAGCTCTGCTCCTAAATTAACATGAATTTGGGTGCCCAGCAGTACTTCATACTTTTTAAAATCTTCACACAAAGTGCATTGCTAAGCCTGTCTATGCTAGTGTATATTCAGACTCGTTCCGAACTCTAGGCAAGTACTTGATGGAAGGAAAAGGCCCATAAACTTTTGTGAGCTACTCTTTCACATCACAGTTCTCTGAGTTTTGTATTTCCCATTTTCAGTAACTACAAGGGACTAAATACTTTCTGCTGATGAAACCCAGTAAGTCATTAGCAAACAACTCCCTTAGTGCTCTTCTGTTCCACACATCATCATGAGCACACAGCCCAGTCCTCAGCTTTGCTGGGCTATGGGTCAGAAATCAGGGATGACAGGAAACTCTGGACTGTGTGCTGAGCATGATCCCAAGAAGGACTGAAAGCTAGTCCAGCCCACACTGCTACATATGGTATGCAACTAATGACAGCTGCAAGGGACCATTCTGGCATTGGGGATTATTAAATGTTGTAGTACCTTAACCACTCTTCTATTTGAAGAATGTTTGCTGCTCTGGGTCTTGCAGAGAAGTTTTATAAAGAAAAAAACCCCCTTCAATTGCTCAACATCCAAAGGACCTTTGTTTGTATCAGTGAGGCAGCACACTGCACCCAGACAGCAATGAAAAACTGGACTCTACGTGTGTTCTTATAATGCACACATATAAAAAAGATAACCTCTCTTTAGTCAAAGTGTCATGACGTAGGCAGTTTAAGTCATGTTAATTGTTCAAATATTTAAAAAGTCAAATGTAGTAATCCATATTTTTTAAACTTCAAAGTCGTTCTGACAAATCTTATTTTGTGAGAGAAGCTGCCTTCTTCCTACTAAGCAGAATAATAGTTACAGAGAGAGATTTAAATACCAAAATCTTTATTTGCTGAAAGCTCAATCCTAAAGATTTTACTCTGGCACGCTGTCTTTGAAGTTAATATGGAGTTTTACCTGAAAAAGGACAAATATTTAGCATTGACTTCTAGCTTCTTAATTGCTTTTAAAACATGCAGGCAGCTTTTTCTTTGCTTTTCATGAAACCTCTCAAACGCAGACTTGAGATAGTTGCTACTAAAGCTTCATATGAGTGTTCAAAGCAGCCACCATCTGCTAAGAAGTGGAGAGAAGAGCCAGTTTCTCTTCTGAAGTTGCTATCACAGCACATGACAAACAACCCAGACAGAAAAGAACAGCAATAGTTCTTTCAAAGTTCTGTTTTGGTATAAAATACAAGAAGTGAAAATACTGTTCAATCTTTACTAGCTTTATAATCCGTTTTAGAAAAAGCTAGAACTGAGGACTGCTTTAGTCAGATAAAACACTAATCCTTTCACCTCTAGGACATCTGTTTTGTCTAACACAAGTTCCTAAACAAACAGAATTTGGTGTTCTCCTTTGTGATAGTAATTCATGTCAGAAAACTGATCACCACACAGAACAATCAGCAGTCTTTGGCAGCGAGACTCAGCATTAAGCTATCACAGGCTGTGAATCATCTCTTATCCTAGGAAGGGTGTAATTGGGAGAAAAGGGCAGAGGTCAATAGCAATGCAGTGTAATGACAGTGTACATTTTTGACCAGATGCACAGTATCTGGTTATATGACTAAAAAGTCAGAACTCTCCAATTTCACCATTACTCTGACCTTCACTGTCCCACTCACTCCAGGATTGGAAGGAGTAAATGAAAAAAAGAAAATTAAAATGTTAAAACAATTACAATCCCATATCTGACCTTTAGAAATTTAGATTTGAACTACTGAGCGAGGCTGAATGCATAAAGGACTGACCGTTGTAAAGTTAAACATTTGATATATATCAAAATTGTAATATACACGTGGAAAGCTTTCCAATGAAATCTTAACCATAAGCAGCCTCTGCAAATTTTGAAGTCTGTCACCAACAGAAAATTCAGAATTTTGATCAGTGCTTAGTTTTTTGAAGACATTTACTCTGAAACATTCTCTATTCCATAACCTATATGCCTTGTTTGTCAATGAGTCAGTTCCTTTTAATAAGTCATGCAAAATGATGCAGATTGAAGTTATGCAAAGAAAATTATCTTTCTTGAAACTACTGTGTTAGCTGATTTGCCGACTTAACATGTTGTGACAGCTTCAAGATCTTGAAACTGTCGAGAGATATACACAAACCATTAAAAACTCCAGAAAAGCTGCATTTGAAATAATAGCAAGTGTCAAAATATCTTGTAAAATGCAGGGCAATAAAATATTAATAACAAAACAGGTGTTTAATGGCAGCCTACCAAACACTTACAACATGTTGATGTTACTTATACAAGAAGAGGGTATGTCACATTTGGAAAATGATGTCCTATGGTTCTCCAGGATGCTTTAAGTAGATAATAGGAAAAAAAAGAAAGGAAAAAAAAGGGAGCTATTTAACAATATTTAAATTCAACCAGTGTAGTAACAAAAATGACAACTAACCACTAAAAAGCCTTCTTTGTACACTGACTCTTGACAGACTTCAAAAAAAAAAAGAACAAATAATGCCTTATTCTGACATTAACATTTTTGTTACCTGTCAGTGATTTTTGCTTATTGTTTAGTTTGTTTTTAACTACCAAACACACAACAGCAGCCAGAAGACCCCTATTATCCATATAGATTGAATGAGTTTAAGTAGATACATGTGACCTCCAGCTGTAAGTGAAGAAAGAAAATAAAAACTTCAGATGGTACACTGAATATCTAGATTATTCTGCGGGATTAAGGATCTTCTGAATGAATGGATACAATGTTTTTACGGTCTCCAATTTTGAAAATACTGTAAATGTGTAAAATTCTTTTAAAAAAACTAGACAGTGCCAGGTTTAAGCACTCCAGTATGAACCTGTAGTTGCAAAACTTAAAGAGCATAGAGTAGCTGCCTTTATGAAAAGGGCTACTTCATCCTGTTTTTTTTCAGTTTGATTTTCTGGACTCTTCAAAAAAAAGACAAACTTTCACTTTTTTTTTTTTTTTTTTTTTTTTAGAGTGCCATTCTCTTAATGAGAAATTGATGAATGATGACATCTGGCAAGAGAAAAAAAGCATATGGTCTAACTAGCTGTTTCTACAGAGGTTAAAATCAGCTTTGCAATTTTCTCTGGTTGCCATTGTGATTGACAGATCATCAAATAAATCACTCTTCTCCCCCTCTGTGCTGGTCCTCTGTACCACCAAAGACACCAGGGGGTAAATTTGCACTGCAGTGTATGAGGAATTAGACACACAAGATCCATTAACATAAATGGGATTTTTGCACCTAATTCCCTGCACACCATGCTGAAAAATGTAGCCGTAGGATATAATATTCATGTTTTCTTCTTTATTCTATTTATAATTTTTAATTATTAATTTCTAGCATAATTGGGTTCTTCTAAAGAAAATGAAATGCCTAGTATGTTACCTAAAATATTGTTTAAGACCCCTCGGGCTTGATGTAGAAGATGACAGTGAGTATGTACGTATTCAGTCCAAAAACTCAAAAGAAACTAGGGTGAAACAGGATTGTTGATCACACATTCAAATTGGCTCTGCTTCCTGCACAGCTATTACCTCAACCTTACCTGGTTCAGCCCAACACATCTTATCTTCATGTCTCTCAAAAAGTAATCAAAATGGATATAGCATTTGAAAATTAGAAGAAAATAAAGGGTGTTTAAAACTAAATCACTGAAATGTGGGTTTGTTTTTTAAAAAAATTATTATTAGAGCAACTCTGGATCAAGGCAATGGGATAGAAGGGTGTTGGTTTTGAGGCTTTTCTTTCATGATCCCTCAAACTGTTAGAGTGAAGCAGTTTTTCTGAATGATACTTAAAGGCAGTCTGTTTCCATTCCCTTGCTTTCATTGAAAAATTCTGACATTGATTTGATTTATCTAATTTCAATCTGCAGCAATTTTAAGTCTTTCATTTTAATAAATGTGCAAATAATCAATTTGAGTTGATCTGTTTTCTTTTTTCAGGGGCTTAATGGCTATACTGAAAAAATTATAATTCAACTTCATTGACGCAGAAATGAGATAAGAAATGAGATACGGAAAGTTCATGATAGGGACATGATTTGCTATCCTAAAACATTTCCAGATACAGAATGTATACCTTTCTATAAGCAGACAACATCATTCTTCACTTTTCTATCTTAAGTTGGCAAACGCACTAGAAAGAGTTGCTGAGACTAGTCTGTTTGTCTACATTAAACCTGTCTGGTACGACCAACGTTTTCCAAAGATTCAAAAAGAAGAGGTCCTTTGTACTGAATGGCTCAAAAAGAAAAGATAAGAGTCAAAGTTTCAGGAACATAAAAAAAAAAAAAAAAAAAAAAAAAAAAAAAAAAAAACAAACCAAAAAAACAAACCAAAAAGGAAGCGCCATGAGGGAAGATGAGGCAGGTTCAAAGAAAAACAAATGAGTTGAATAGCCACATAGAGTCGAGAAGGCCGAGTTTGCTATCATACAGCTTAAGATCTGCAGACTTGAAGTAACATTAACAAATTGCTGGGTCACACAAATAACTTCTTATATTTATTAGGCACTGAAGAGAAGACAAAGCAAAGAATGACGTAGTAGTAAAGAAGCTGACAATGAGGATGAAGCAAGTAAGTCTGACACCATACATGGTTTTGAGGGAGATATTGTGAGATTTTGACATAATGGGCAAAAAGAAAAAGTCCAAAATAGCTCCTGGCTCACAGATCTGAACAAGAATTGTCTTTTTGAAAATGGTGAGGAAGAAGGAGGAGGAATGCAGAGAGATTAAATGCCTCATTCATTTTGGCTAAGATTAATATTACAAAAAAAGGTCAATGGAACATGCCAGAGAGGGAGAAAAACACTAGGTAAAAGAAGAAAGGCCAGAATAGGAGTGTTAATCTTGCAACTTATTCAATACATTTCAATTTGAAAAATACAACATAAAACTATAAGACACTATTTGGATCTTCATTTCCAGTGTTTGCTACCACATTTTCTTCTATACTGTCAGAATCCACTTTGTATAAAGATATTGTCCTGGTTTGAGGTAGAACAGAACCAATTTTCATTTCAGTATTTTACTTTTCAGTTAAGTCTCCTCTACCTAACGGCACTCTCTGAAATTAACAGCATATTTTTCAGACATTTTTCCTTTAATTAAAATAGTTTTAGTTTCTTTTCAACCCGTAAGTCTCTCTCCCTTATTCTCTCTCCCTTCTCTTCTGGGAAGGGAGAGAGAGATTAAAAGAGAGCATCTGTCATTTGTTTAGTGGCTAGCCCAGCCTAAACCACGACAAATATAAATTCAAAGTCTAGACAAAGCATGTTCATATAAAAATGGTATGAACACAAAGCTTATTTTCTACCTTGGTCCCTTTCTGGTCAAGCCTGACGACCAGTGCTTCTGTTCTTTACAGAGCAGTTTTATACAACATAAGTTTGTTTTGAACAAATATTTCAGGAAGCAACAGCTATGCCTGAAATTATTTCTATAAAATGTTCTGCTTGCTTTTTAATCTAACAGCTTTACACATCACTTCAGCAAACAGAGAAGGGAAACCTACGCCCGTTTCTTGTATGAGAAGTTTTTATACAAGAATATATTTTCACATAGTATGATGGTGCTTTTCATACTTTCTTAAGATTTTTGTTCCTTTTTACTTTTCAGAAGCATTGATTGAGAAAATGCTGCAATCTCTTCAATTTTCAAATAGAAAAACACAGCAAGCTTGTTTCCTTCTGTAGATGTTTTTTAAGTTTATACAGAATTTTTTTTCTCTGTTGCTACAGCCAAATACAATAGAAGAAATACCTCCTGTTCATATTAATGCTCTTCCAAAGACTAAAGTCTACTTTATGTGTACATGTTATACGTGGTCCCCTCATATCTGACAAAACCATTTATCCAAACAATGCTAACACTACCTTCATTTCTGCTGAATTACTGAGTAGGAGCTTTTTTGGATTGCTGCTAAAATGGACATGGCCGTATTTGTTGTAATTTCTCCCAGTTTTATTAGTCTGCATTTTTCCGTGGTGAACAGAACTTGAACTGACGGCTACATTTCTAATGTTTCCAGAACTTCTCTGTTGTTTTCATTTACCTAACAGCTGATGGTAGTCCAACTGAAGCTGGATGCCCTGTGAATATACTTTCTGTTTACTGTTGCTGGATTACAATCAACATAATTAATAACACACACTAGGCAACTCAAACACTGTGTGTCAAACACGGGATATGACAAATTGAGAGTCAAATAGATCCAGTTTTATTTCTGTTGAAGACATGGTGAAATGCCCAGCAAGTTACTGGCGTTGGTGCCAAGAGATTAAATCTTCTTGTTAATAGCATAGAAAAATCAATGTTACTTTCAAGAGGTTGCTGATAAATGATTATAGAAATATTTTGTCTCTTATAGGTAGCAACTACCCCTGTTGCCCTTATCTTTCAAGTTCTTTATTAGGAGATTCAAACTGCTCCTGGTGACATACTTAATGCAAATTTTTGGATTTTTATGGATTCAAGTTTAAGAGCTTGTTTGTTTCTATTCACTTGGGGAATATTGTTCCCTGGTGCTCCAAAGAATGTGACTTCCAACAAGGGCACAAGACACATATTGCATATAGGAAGAATGATCACTAGTTTAATTTGTATATAGGTACGTAAAATATACGTATATCTGTTTGTGTATAATCTAAGTTGCCTTCGTTGTGGTTTTTACTTACCTAATTTCGTTCAGAAGAAAGTAAGTGGCCAAGATAGTCAACATTAAATGTATGTTTTGTACCTTTTAAAACATGAAAGGAAAACTGTGAAGGTACTTGTGCATGTAACTGCACTTTGTTTGACGGCGCTGTATGAAAACAGTATATATTATGCACCTCATCTTATACACATCTAAAACTCATTGTCTGCCGAAAGTATTTAAGCACTGTAAAGCTTTAAAAATGTGGCCTTCAGCATCTTCATCCTGTAATAACGTTTGCCGTTTTGTTGCAATGTAGTTGAATAAATGAACAATATATCCCTTAAAATGTGAAATGCAACTGCTGTTTCTCAAGCATTAATGTTCTTTAAATCTGACTCTAGCTCCATTATCTATCTTGCTTTTCTCTAAGCAGATTATAATTGATCAGACTTATCAGTAATGTGGTATCTTGAGTTTATTATTTCATGAGCTTTATTGAGTCTCTTCTTCCCCTGTCCAAAAATGGGATGACTTTGTATATGCTGCTTATGTACTGACCACTTTTGCAGCTATATCACTGTGCAGATTAAGATCTGATTTGTTTTCCCACTATCACTTCAAGGTCTCTCAGCTCTACTTCTTCACAGTCATTTCCTCTCTGTTGTATGATTTTTCATTTTCCACTGATAAACTTTCATTATGAAATTTTACTAAGATAATCTATGAACAAGATATACAAGGCAACAACTACTCTTCTTTTTTTTAAAATTCCTGAACAATTATCCTGAAAAGGAAGTCCCTAAAATCATCATGTGATAATAATGTTTCTTCCTCTTTATCAGAGGAGGCATGTTTTTGCCAAACTGCCCAAGTAGTTTCATAAATATCTTTGCCATAATTTATATTGTTAAATCACTCAGAAAAACAAATTTCTTCAAATGAATTTCTGCCAATGCTGTAATTACAGCCAGTTGGGAGGTGCAGGTAGAATTTCTCTCTTCATTACAGTGACATGAGAGATACTGTTCCTCCGTTGGTCAACATAATTCTGTCTCTATATTTATCTTTACACTGTACAATTTTCCTACCTCATAAGAAAAGCTAAAGCCAAATTAATCTATGGAAAAAATAATTTAAAAAATATATCAATTAAAATAATTGTCAATATTACTATTGAATTTATATGATAACATGTACCTGGTTCTGTATAATACCAATGAAGAGGATAGATATATCTGATTAATATATCTAAAGATTCAAAATCACCAGAGAAATGAAGTTAATTACATCTCACTAAGGCAAAGTTATGTAAATATAAATTTATTTTGGAAAATACTGGTAATCCTGATGTTTTTTGGGGTGGTCCCTTGGTTCAGATAAACAGTATCTTGTTTTCTATCATAAGGTATTATTTTATATGTGTATATATATATACACACACTCTCAAAACCTCTAAGTTGAGAAACAGATATCTACATGTATGCTCAATCTCTTAAGCAAGTATCATATTTATATGATATGTATTTACAATAAGTTACTTGCTAATGAACATTAATTCACCTATTTCCTACAAATTGTTTACTGACTAATGAACACAGAAATATTCCCCCACCCCATGGCCAATGATCACACTTGATTTGTTTGTCTATAATTTGAAACTGCAATGGTTGCACATGAAGGGACCATTTTATGGCAATAAAGTTCTTCAAAGATGGCACCATCTACTGAAGTACTATTTGCAGAGCTTAATTACTATGATTGTTTACAGGAAAACTGTGGAAGAAACCTACCATGTAGTTAAAATTATTGGACAAAAGCAGCTTCTGTTTCAGTGATTTGTTGCTATATTCCACAACTAAATACACACAAAACAGTATCATATGTAGTCCTGTGCATAAAGCTGACCAGCTTAAAATGGGCAGATTTCTTGTGTGGTTATTTTGAACAGTTATCAAGAGTGCTAAAACTCAACTAATCAAGAAAACAAACAAGCAAACAAAAACCCAAACAGTAGTAACTGACCTTAAACTGATTTTTAAAGGTGGAATATTTAAGTATCCCATTTAATAATGGATTATTTCTTTCTAGACCAATAAACAGAAGAAATATGTCTAAATTATTGTAAATTTTTAGTTTTTGCATGAATGTGTTTCATAAATCGTAAGAGTAGTGCTATGTTTTGATACTTTACTGTAAACATAATTTCTCATTTCATTCAGAATTATATTTGTATTTCTGAACTGAATATAAAAAACAATAAAAGAAGTATTCTTGTACTTAATTTGTGAGAAAAAAAATTGGAAAACTATCATGAGGCATTAACATAAAGGAAAGATAATTATAGAAAGGATGCAAAAATTTACTCAAGAAAGAAACAGACTGGCCTGTTTATGTTGTTAATTTTGTAAAACAAATGAACAAAGACCGCAACACAAAGAGCAGGACCGAATCTGCTTCCTATCCCATGTAACAATATTGCAAGTTCACCACGTACATGTTTTTATTTCGTAGTCTTATTTCTACGTCAGCTGTGTAAGCTAGAAACTTCGAAGATTTTTGTCTTCATGGTTGTGAAAACAAAATTGGAACAGTGAACACCTAAGCCTCAAACAGCAAAAAGGAAATGAACCCATAATATTTGAATCTCAATTTCAAGCCTGTTACAGTTCATACAGGTTTGTATCCTATTTGACTACGTAGCATTATCTGTGCTGAGACAGTATCTGATTTTGTCTCACTAAACTCTGTAGCAACAACATAGGAAAGAAAGAAAGATTCTGACCTAAAATATATGGAGAATATTATCTTAAATGTGTTAGTAGTCCCTGACCTTCCAGACTTGATTAAGGAATGGACAAAGTGTCTGCCAAAATTTAAAGGAAGCTGAGAACTCCAGACAGGGCAGCTGGCAAGAATAAATCCAACATCAATGATAAAGACAAAGGTCAGGGGGCAAATACATGAAAATTACTTTGTACAAGTGAGGACAGCAATACTATCACATCTGTCACTTCTTTAGATCCTCTGAATAAAAATTTCCCTTAGATCAGGACCCAAATGAGCCTTATAATATGAAACTGTAATTCCCCTTTGGGTAAAAAAACTCCTTTAAACACAATGATAGCCTAAAGATTACTGGAACAGGAATAAACAACATCACTTGGTCACAGAGAGGAACTGCACCGCAGACAACTCGGTTATGAAAGATTCCTCATTACCAGAATGTCCACAAAATGACATAGACAGTGTAAAACAAAGAAAGAAAGAAAGGACTTCAGCAAAAAAGGATTCAAAGTCATCAGAATTGGAAGACTAAAGGAATATATACAGACAGGTTAAAAAGTTCTTTGCTGTGACAGAAGCTTTTAGCCCATGACTAGTTGAGGTGTGTATCCCCCTTCCCTGAGGCAGGCTGTCCAGCACAAACGGTGGCTCACACAGAGAAGGGAAAGACGTGTAATCTGCATCTGTACTCAAAAGATAAAAAAGTAGAAGCCTAGAAAGCTTAAAGCAGTACTGTTGTGCAGTTAATGCGAAATCAATGGCAGCAAAGTATTTATTAGAGCTTCCAGTGAGGCATGAGCCCAGCTGCGTAAGAGGCCACCACAGGCTGGGAAAAAGAAGTACCTTTTGATGTGAGACATTATCCTATGCGAACAGACCAGAACTTCCTTGTTCCTTTGGAACATTGTTGGGGTCTTCAAGAAAGGAAAGATTAGTATCGAGCTTTAAATATATGTTATTTAGAAAATTATACACATACTGGTCTCGGCACTCATGATAAAATTGGCTATTGACTGAAACGGAAATATATCAAACTAAGGACATTAATCATAGTAATTTTTTTTTCCTGAATTCCTTAGAAAGATAAAAGCTATACATTTGATACATTTGCTTGTCTACATTTGTTTTTGCATTTGCCATATCTGATGGAAGAACGCATACGCACCCATGCGATCTGCCACTTTCCATCAAAATAGTGCGTTATGTAACCCTATCTTCAGATAACATAATTGTAATGTGAAGTGATAAATTCTGAATAAATCACTTATACTGACAAGTGCTTCTGTGCAAATGAAAGTCTAAATGCACCCCAATAGTAGAGGAAACATTCATGCTAAAATTGGAATGGCAGTTGTACAGAGTATTCTCACTGTCCTCATGACGTCCAGCAGGACTGGACAACGTACAACACACTGTTAATATTATTTCCAAAAGAAAAAAAAAATCCAGCTGCATAATTTAAGATTCCTGTGTGGCAGTGTAGTATTCAGCCAGGATTAATCATGGCCATAATGGATGGTAACATAAACACAATGCCTTTTTTATTAAACTCTCACTTCAAACTCATAACATTTCCAATGTAGTAGCAGTACAATTCATAAATTAGGGGAAAGCTTTTGACATTCATTTGTTAAATAACCTGTTTTTGAAATGGAACAATGGGTCAAGATAAGCCAATTACTATTTACACATTTATCCAGCTGTATGACAGCTGCAGTCACAGGTAAAGCACACACTTGCATAAGGGAAGAAGGCTGCTGCGAATAGAAAACTAACCCAATGATTTGCTGCATCCGTCTCCACTCCCAGCTTTTCTCTGTGCCACTCTCCATCCTGGTCCCCTAGTCTCTTCCCCAGCACAAAGGAGTTCGAGCAAGGGTGGCAGATTTTTATAACTGCACTGAGTAAAACAATGTATTGCTGAGCATACTCTCCCCAGAGATAGAGCCACAAAGGCTGAGAAGAGTTTTGAATTTACTGTAACTGCTGCATGTAGCAGCCCTTGGCTGGGGCTGTAATGACCTTTGCCTCTGGAGAAGGGCAAATCCCCATGCTTGGAGCAGGAAAGGGGGAAGGGAAGAAGGAAGGACATTGCTTCATTTTCCTCCTAGTTTTGGTGTGTGTTTTGAGGAGAGGACTGTAAAATTAAAGAGAAATTGAGAGGTGAAAGCAGAAAATGAAGAGAAGGGGCAAAGGAAAGACAAAACGTAGAGATAAGCGCAAAGCGATAGGAAAAAAACCCCAAATGAAATACTTGCAGTAGCCAGGAAGCAACAGGATAGGAAGTTACTCTTCAGTTACAGTTTTATAGGATTCTGTTTACCCAAAGCACAGAGATGAAATATAAAGTGATTAACAGCTGATGGAGTAAGGAGTATTTATAACCACCTATCATTGTAAGGAGTAAATTCAAGTTCATGTAAAAAGAAATATCAAACTTGCTGGCATTTAAAATAAGACAGGGTTAGATTATTTTAAATTAGATTTTAAATGCAGGTGAAATTTATAATTTCTTGTACAGCTGCTGACATTTTTGTTTTTCCCCAGACTCCTGGAGAGGCTAGAAGACTTTATCTCAAAGAAGAGAGGGAAGACAGGAATCAAATTCCTGCTGAAAAGATGTATACGTAAAAACATTCAGCCTCCAGTATCTCATGGTTCTGATCACAATCTTAGTCTTTAAATCAGCACAGCTCATTGTCAGTGAGGAGAAGATATGGAATGGGGAGACAAATCACACAGGTATGTATGGGGAAATAGCAAATCTAGCAAAGTAGATTTCTAGGTGAACTAACAACCCTTCGTTAATATTAAAGATCAGGATGCAGCTACCCTACAGGTGATTTCTATTAACAGTTTCTCTGTACTCCTTTATATCAACACAAAGTTATTTTTAAATACTTGAACAGACTTTCCTCCTTGGTAGTGTTTTATACTCACTTTGCACTGATGCATGATTCAACAGTAATACAGGGAAAAGGACAGTGAAGTCACTGCAAAGAGGTCTGGTGGTTTTAAATAACATTTTAATTTGAAATATAATAAGGTTAAGAGTGAATTCTGAAAAGTTCATGACAAGCAACTCCATAGGCCATTACAGCTGTGATCATTTGAACTTAAGGTCAGGGAGATTTCGTTCTAATGATTCAAATTTCATAATGCTTTAGCATCTGCATGTTTCCCTTAAGTCAAAGCATTGCACTTAAACATGCCTCTGACACCTGGGGTGAGGCTCTGAAAGATTACCTCAAGTTAACAGCAGACAACACATACATAAGCCTGAACTGTTACCTTTGGTACATAGGAAAACATTCATTTGACAAATAATTAAAGACAGAATAAAAATAGGTACACGTGGGCAACATTGTCACAGAATTTGAAATTTGCCTGTTCTTCCATTTTCTGCACCAAGTCATAGTCGTAACTGCAGTTAAGATTTTATTCTTGTCCTGACATTTTCTGTCCTTTACTTACCCAAATGAACAACTAACTGCCTCACAAAGATCTTGTTCGATTGAGATCCTCGGTCTTCGATTTTGGAATCTGTCTTTGGAATAATACCCACCTAATGCAAGTGAATGAGACAACACCAAAAGTTTTATACAAACTACTGATTAAAGCATGAATCTTACACAGGTATTACACCTGAAGCCAGATGGAAATTTTATCTTTTTTTTTTCTACCCGTAATGGGGGCATCCTAAACAGGGACGTCTGCTTAGGGCAAACTCCGTTTCAAGCACCAACCCCATCTCAAACACTGGCAATCCCTGTTAATCACTCTAAGTGTATCACTGATTTGTTTACTAGCGAAACTGCCACTTGTCAAACTGCTCGCGGTACTGTTGTTTACAAGCTGCAGATGTAAATCATGACATAACCATAGCAAGGTGACAGCAACAAAATGTCCAAGCTCCTTTGAGGAAACAAGATGACAGGGAATAGAACAGACCTGCTCAATTGTGAACTCCCTGACACTAAACATAGGTTGCCAATTTTAGCCAATATTTTTTCAGTTCTAAATAAAACATGCATCACTGATCTACAGATATAATCAATGGATATTGCTGAGGATAACCCATCTCACTTTGCAGATCTGTGGGTCGCACAAAGCTGCCAAAGGAGGTATAATGTAAGAGGACATCTGGAGAGGAAATTTTGTCCTGTCTGGTGATTTCATCTGAGTCCACCATGCCCTTTGGCAGGGATAAGATGCATTATTATTCTAATAGGCAGTAGACAAGAAGACAAAGATGTCTTTTATTTCTCTTCGGCTATTCTTCATGAAGGAAAAATGAACTTAATTTAACTACAAACATATCAACTTAGATATCTTCTCAAACTCACATACCGTGAACCCTTTAATATTTTGCAAGACCAAAGACTCCTACCTGAACCAGGTGCACTGGTTAATAGGAACAAATAGCAATGAACATTCATCTTCACTCAGTAAAGTGACCTTCTGTTACCCCTTAAACAGCTTATTAGTACTTATTATGGCAACAGTTTGATCCAAAACTATTGTAAATCAAAAAATATTATAATAAAAAGTTGCTTTGGGGGCATGGGGACACAGCTGTTTCTGAAACCCAGCTAAGCTGCTGTGACCCCTGTGGGTTCCAACTTGGCTTTGACATAAGATGTACAGCTGGGGAAAAGGGAGAGTGGGAGATAATGCCCTTTTAGTCCCCGTTAGGAACCAGATCTAAAAATCTGCAGAGGTCAATGAAAGGATTCCTGATATTTTACATTCTCCAAACGTGTTCCAAAGCTTGTTGACTTTTTCTAATTTCTTAAAAGAAAATGCATACATGTGAAATTGAACATACAAACAAGAATGCCAGGAACACACTTAATGGCTTTTCCCAACTGCCTAGCATTTCATTACTAATTACAGGTTAGTCTAATTCATCATTCCAGCTTCGATTAAAAAAATATTAAAGTATATGCTTTAAAAATAGCTTAAAACTTGCAGCTAGTGTCCATCCAGAAACTTGATACTCATGTCTATAGAAAACACAGTCATGAAGCCATATTATCAATTTGTTTTATTTCCTTCAGTCCCGTCAAATGTGAGGCTATCACCAGAAGCAGGCTTAACATAGGTGCTTAAACTGCACATAGGTTGGACTGTGGACTACTAAAATCTCCACCCCATCTTAAATTTCCACTGTTGAAGAGAGGGTCAGAAAAGCTAAAGAGGCCTCAGAATTCATGTGAGGCACCAAAGGCAAGCCCAAAATACAGTGTCCACAAGTTTTTGAGTGTTTCCTCCCCCCATCATAGGCATTCACTGTAAGTGCTCAGCAAGTTTGTGAGTCATTTTTTTAGCATGCGTACAGAGCATAGCTATTGGTACGTGCACAGCTATTGGTACATGCAATATATTAGGGCGTATTAACATTTTGTGTACAGACTTTGTATTGGTTATATACAGACAAAGCCCATGCAAGGGAACTGGATGGCATGTTTGATTTTCTTGGCTGCTTAAGCCAACAACCAACAAAAAACCACTGACATAATATCAGAGATGATAATGTAAATATTACTGTCTGGAGATTCAGATATCACTATTATAGTCGCCGGTCCCTGGCCAGTTGAAAGTCAGATAAGACTGCTTCTCGCAGCTTTCCAGTACTGTTAAGATCATGAACTGAATTACTGGGATAAGCATTTGAATCAGGAATAGATATCAAAGAATACATCGTTCCATCAAGTCTCACAGGGAGAAATGGCTGCCTTCAGAACATTTCCTTCCACAAAAAGCATGAGTAATGCAGCAGGGAGGAAAAACAAAGAACAGACGGCAACCTCAGACTCTCTAAACGGGGGCACTGTGTTGTCATTAATGACTAACACCAGAAAGTGTCTAGAAAAACTGCAACAATAAGCATAAGGGAAACTGAAGCAGTAACATCACACTTTCACAGTTATAAAATCTCTCTGACGTGCTTGGCAAGGGAGTTTAGCGTGAAGGGACTAGTATATGTAGGATGTAGTAGCAGCAGAAAAAGAATGAAAAAAAGCCTCTCCATTTGTTGATTAATCACAAGCATGTCCTTGAGTTGCCTTCAAACGTTTGACTATGATAAAAAAAATGACTATCCAATGAAAGTGAACGACACCATCTTTTGAAAGCAAAAACTCAACAAGGCGCCATCAAATTTGACAAATCTATGGCAATATGCTGTATACTAGCCTACGGGACTGGATGATATTAGGGTCTGTCAAAGTCAGTAAATGTCTAGTAGCATTTTGAGACAGATGCAACTTGTGAAGAAATCCTGAACGCTCTTTGCATTACTCTCCTTGTACCCACGATTTTTTCCCAGCAGTTAGTTTGTTGTAACTGGGAATATAGATTAAAAAATGTCTTTGCTAAAAACCAAGATTATAATATGTAACATGCTTATAACATGCAACAATTTTGGCTATGGATAAATACTGAGTTTTTCCCTGACCACTGTGCTCTTCTTTCATATGACATGGCAATTATTTTGCTTTTTGGGTTTCTGATTCTCCATCTAAAAGAAAGCTGTTCTCCACATAAACCCATATTTTGTAAAGACTGTGCTTAAAGCTCTTCAAGCATCCTTTGTTTGCAGCTGAACAATTTTGCATGAAAAAAATAGGTATTTTGGTTAACTGATGACTGCATTGAAATGAACCCCAGGACAGACACTCACTGCACATTGACAGATTGTTGCAGGCAGGGCAACACCTAGTTTCTGTTTGCTTTTTTCAGGTAGGTGATCTGACTCAAGGAACTCAGGCAAAATTATCAAGAAATTAAGCAGGTTTTATGAGACTTCTTTCCGACC
>VFFE01007664.1:2720783-2799535 GCA_008921705.1 Burhinus oedicnemus | reverse complement strand
CCCCCCCTTTTTTTTTTTTTCTGTACAGCAGTTTCCTTGGCAAAGCATTTTCTGAGGTATGCCCTAAAATTTCTCTGAGCTATTGGGGACTAATTTCCTCAGCCTAATCTCCCCCACAAGACTGTAAAAACTGTAGGATAAAAGGCGAACTGTGGCGATTTACCTACTAATTAGTTGCTCTTATTAAGAAAAGCGAGATAATTGATTTTAGGATGCACTACCCCTTATTAAGACCTAATTTAACTGTATAGCAAAGACTAATTAAATGGCATTATTCCATCTCACTGATGAGTTTTGATGCTTGGTGAATAGATTTGGGTGGAAGATGAACACACAGTAACAGATTTCTAACTCACACAGATAACTATAAACTAAGAAACTGAGCAAAGGGAATTTTGGATTATCTAAAACTAACACATTTATTTGTATTCCTTCACACTGATAGTTTGAAGTGAAAAATTAAAATATTTAAACACCTGCTGAGCATTACAGGGAAAGGGAAAGACAACAATTAGGTTCTCACTGTAAACTGTTTATTTAAACGTTTAGGTAATTTTCTTAGAGTGAAGAAGTGTATTTGTGAAAAGGATATATGCTTTCATATCATATTTCTCTGTTTATTCTGAAGAGTTGTGTAGCTACAACAAATCAAGGAGCTACAATAATAGATACTATTTATTTGTGCCATTTTTCAAAAGTGTTTAAAGAAAACAGACAGCATCTCTCTCCACCTTAAGAATTATTTGAATTTCTGATTATTAGGATACCTCGTGGCATTCCAAGTTTATTTAGTGCTGAAAAGGAATGAAGAGACAGGATTATATGCCTCCAATTCTTCCAAATAGTCTGCAAGTTAAAATAAACATAAAATCAGAAAATATTATGTTGCTTTTGAGCAGAGGAATGGCGGGGACTGAGTTTCCTAAGAAATTTTGAGGGTTTTGATCCTTCACTCTTCATTTAAATGAACTTGTCTGTCCTAAAATAATTCCTTGAACAATCCAGTGGCTCGTTTAATAAAAAACAACTTACAGTAAATTTGTGTGTGTAAAGTAAATCAATTTAAAACTTTAATCCCATTAATCTACCCTCTAAATAAAATGTTTTTTCCTCTAGACAGAATTGCTCTGACAATACAAATTCATCGTTCTATTTAATCTGTTAGGTCATGGCCCCAGAGATTATGATGAGCTGTCTCTCAAAGCCCCAGTGCACTGCAATACGATGTCTCTTGGACAAATCACAAGATCCTCACCAAAAAAACCAATGACTTCACTACAACTCTGGGATTTATTTCCTTGTTTCTAATAGTTTCTCTCACTGGCAATAAGATAATCTGCACACAGAAGCATCAGTCATATCTCACTTTTTCATTCATTTTTGGCCAAGGTATAATTATGCAGCAGTAATAATCTATAGTTTTTAGACGTCTAAAATAAACATCACCCTGTTCTGACTGCAGGGTATTAATCTGAAACTGAAATTTTGCAGGTATAAAGTTTATTCCTTATTATCTGAAGGATATTTACGCATTAATTATTCTTTTACTAATGCAAATAGAAACAGTAGTACTGTAAAGGGAACAAATACTTATTTAATCATTTGCACAAAACATAATAGATAATTGAGCAAACTATTTGTGTAAAGAACCCCTAAGAACATGAGGGATGATCAACCTTGCAGCTAAGCTATACGTAGGAGGTTTTGGAGCAAAGAATTACAACAGAGTTTACTCTTCACTTCATAGAAGGTGATGAGGTTTTTACATATGAAGAGAATTATATCCAAATACTTAAAAGTCACTAGAAAAACTTCCAGCTTTGTAAAAAAGGAAGAACTAAAATGCAAATAATCTTAAATATTACAGAAGAATATAATGCTTTTCCTTCTTATTTAACGCACATGTCCTTTCCTAGTACCAATAAGCCAATGGCTGGATTCAGAAATGCGTATTTCCATGCCCTTTTGCAGGCATTCATGTTCATGAATGCACATGCACACTGTATGCAAAAATGCTCACAGCTGAAGTTGCTGCGCAACGAGGCATCATTTTTATTCATGTTTTTGCCTAGCACTCTGTTTCACGATCACAGATATTTGCTAAAACTGAAGGTGAATAACAGGTACTTTCAGTAATTTGCAGTCAAAATGCAGATGTTATACAGCTACTAATCCAACATAATAGGCAAAAGAATGTTGCCCCAAGACCTCTCCTCAAAATCTTCCCTGTCCATCTTTTCCTCTTAACTTGGTATTTCATTAAAAACTAACAGGTTATCTTCCAAAACAAGTCTCTGCACTTACATTGCACTTAAAAAATAAAAATATCCCACAACCCTCTGGCACTTCTACATGACTCTCTATGTCTGTATTTTCGTTATTTGCATTTTGCTCTTTCAAGATTTCTGCTGGCGTTTTCTGATTAACACCTTGAGAGATTACAGTACCATCATAGTGTTTTCATGTTCTACTTCAGGCCTCTTCTCTTTATACTTAAAACAGAGACTAGTATTAAGTGAATGCAACCTTTGATTTATCCATAAACTTCCCATACTACCAACATGAAAAGATACCTCACTATTGCACCAGAGAACACTTTAAGGAGAAAAGTAAACAGTTTAGAACCTCCACAATAATGTGACAGCACTGTCTCTTAATGGAGTAATTGTTACAATCATCATTGCAGACTTTGGTACAGGAGTCACACAGAGATTCTACTTCTCAACAACTTTTTTCAAGAAGTCCACAGGCAAAATGGCAAAAAATATTACCAGTGCTTAATACACAGATACGCTGGCAGCCCCCCTTTTCATTTTCTTAAAGATGTTGGCACAAGGATGGATTTGGCATTAAATACAGGACATTATACTGGAGAGAAGAACTATTTCATTTAGATTTTCACTACACTCATCTGATGAAAAGGTTAATCATATGGGGAAGTTAAAATATCAAGCTGGATTTTTTGTTGCTTACTCACAGAGCAACAGGAACCTAAGGCAGCTAAATAAAAAAACCCCACAAAAACGAAACAAAACAAAAAACCTCCAAACTTCCCCCCCCCCCCCTTCAAATAACATTTACAAAATGGAAAATCTGACAGTATATAATAGCCAAAGTTCAGGAATTATTAAAAAGCATGACACAAATACATAATCAAGTCATAGATTAGTAAAGAAAGAAGCAACGCCAGAACATGCTAAACAGCAAAACAAGTAAGCACTCGCTGTCTAATCCAAAAACAGAGATTCAAAAATTATTGATAAGCTTCTCCAAAATGAGAACATTCTATTCTGGCTGCAAGCTACTATTGCATAGACAGTTTGCTTCCTTCTGGTGAGCAGTGACTAAATAACATGGTCAGCAGAGTTTTATACCCATTTCAGGTCTCTTGCCCACCATGCTAGAATTTAACCTTTTCTTCTGTGCCTTTCTATCCTCAATGAGAAACCTGCTATTAATCTACAAGTGTGTGCATAATACCAACTTTCTTGTATATTTTTCACATCACGGTCCTAGGAATGAGGCAAACAGTTTGTATAGAGGAAAGAGATTTATCTAGTTTCCCTTTCTGGGTTTTTGGTTGGTTGGTTTTGGGTTTTTTTTGGTTTTTTTTTTTTTTTTTTTTTTAAACGACAAATGTAAAATAAGAGAAGCTTGGGGATCAATTGCATTTGAATTTATTCTCCTGATCTCAAATGTTCATCTGAACATATCGTAAAATCAGAGCACAGAAGACACTTGGGGTGGGGGGGGAAGAAAAATAATAAAAAAAGAAAACAGGCAGAAGAAAAATGGAAAAAGGAAAAGAAAAAAAGAAATACATAAGAAACAGAAGGCACTGATCACTTGATTCCTCAATTTCAATTTATATTTCTTAAGTTTTTAATAAATATGCATATTTTGACAAAGATTGAATCGTACCGACATACAAAAATTTGTGTCAAATAAAAAAATACAGTGTTTTTAATGCATCAAAAATTTTCTTGAATATTACAATAGCAAAATGTGTGTCTAGAAAGTGAGTTGGATGGAGGTCTTTTTTATGACAGTTTCACACTGATACCCTTTTATAACATTCCTACGTAATTCAACCAGACTTGTTTGATATATTTAACATCATAGTGCAAGTGAGGTTATAGAGGTCATAAAATATGACACTGACTCTACATACTCCAAACAGTCCTGCTAAAAATCATATCCAGCACATTTGAGAATTGCAAGGCATATCACAATCCTCAAAGACAATGAAAAAAATCCAAAATTCGATCTAACATTCATTACAATATTAAACAAATAGCTCGGGATTCATGGTGTTTTGCTCGCTCTCTCCTGTGTAAGAAAGCAATAGAATTTACAAAGTAATACAAGGTTTTCTCATAAATAATACTGCGACTATCTCAACAGTTGTTCAATGTCCATGTAAAACTTCAGGAAATTAATCCACTAGCTGATGAACTCTATATAAACAAGTATTCTGAGAGGCCAGCAACAATGTATGGTGATAAGTTAGCTACAATTAGTAACAGAAGCCTTAAAATAGCTGCATCCTCCTGAGTTTGCTGTACTCTGGAAATAATAATTTTTTTCCAGTGTAACTCAAATGGTAATTGAAAGCTGATTTAGGATAAAAGACAACCTCAAGGTTATAAATATTTGTAGTTGGCTGTGAAGTATTCTCATCAAAATTTCTTGAAAGTGGATGCTCCAATAGTAGTACACTTCCAGGAACCAAATAGAAATTAGATATTTTCTCAGAGACTTCTATACAGAAAAAAAAGAAAATGAAGAAAAAGAAAATATAATAAAAGAATCTAAGTGCTGTTAGCTGAAGATTATTATAAAATCATCTATTTGACGTAGCTGGGGGGAAAAAAAACCCAAACCAAAACAAAAAACACCACCACAAAACCAAAAAAAGAACCCTAACACCACTAATGAGTGAATATTGATGGCCATTGAGAAGTCACAATTACTTCAGTAATTCTTTATTCTTTCCATCCAGTGTTTTCATAGGACACCAGATATTACAGCAGCTTTGCTCTTTCTTCATGACGGGCAAAATCCTGGTTTATAATTTCCCCACGTACTGACTTCAATATTTGCATCTGTATTTGAATTATTTTCTTCTAATACACAATAGTTTCCAAAACAATATACTTTAAGTTTTTAAAGTAATTCCATAAATATTGCAAGTTTCTGAAGTGTTCTTTTATGCACTATATAAGATAGCAAAGCAAGACAGAAGCAGTGGAAATTTTTAGAGACAAAAGAAACCGTCTACCCAATCCCTTCCTCAGTTGCTCTCCAAGGTTGCTTGTGGTCCTAAACAACCTAAGTAACTCTGGGTTTGAAACTAAGGCATAAGTTCCAAACTGAGTTGATCACATTTAGTGATATTAAAGATGCAAATAAACAATTCCCATGAAGAAGAAAGGTATGAAGTAAAAATTTTGCATAAACCATGGGCTCTTTCAATTACCTGAATCTCAAGAAAGAAACATACAGAACGTGGCTTCGAATTGCTGAAGTTTACCTTACATTTCCTTAAGTGTAATTATCATCTCATGAGAAACTGTATTAACACACCTAGTCAATATTAAGTATGCAAAAAAATCCCCTGTGGATTCCTACTATATATTCTAATCCACTTGTCTGTGGCATATCCTCTGGATTGCATTCACTTCCTTTTAACACATTTATTATTTAAAAACTACTAGTAGAACTACGTATTCTAAATTGTTGTCCTCTTGGGCAATCTGACCAATTCATTGAAGGATTTGAAGGAATTAATATAATTAATACAATTTAAGGGATGACCTATGACACAAAATGTCAAACTTCAAATTGTTTTTCTCCCCTAGTTATCAGTACTGAATAATTAACATATGCACAAAACCTGAGTTCATAGCTGAAAGGTGCACTTGAATATTTGAAACCTGCTTAGAAACTGAGGACCTTTCTAGTGTTGCTACTAAGAAAGTGAGCAATCAGATCCAACAGCTTACTTATGGGTTATGGTGTGTTAGCATAACAAATTCCAGCGTCTTTGGGACCACAGAGGCTGGCACTCATCAGGGGGAAGGCGATCGGGGTACATACAATGACAAAAATGAATAATGTCAGGTGACAGAGGACGATTATGATTTTCCATTGTCAATTAGTGTAATTCCACGTTTCTCTAGGTTTCTGACTGTATCTTCCTCCTGACAAGTGGCTTAATTTCCTCAAAGTTGACTGCTACTAACTTTTCCAGAATAATCACTGTCTAAATTTTTCAGCCTTCTAACACAATGTTTTGCCTGGCTGTACCATATACAGGCAGCAGATTTTTCATCTGGCAGTTCTACATAACCTGCAGGTATGAACAATCCTGTGACCAACTGTAACTATCAAACTTGTCTCCCCAAAACCAAATAAACACAGTGAAATCATGGAAGCAGCATTCTTAAGTGTTACTATGTTGAATCTCAAAACTCAGAGTTAAGTCTTCCAGTACATGTCTGACTTGAACATGAAAAGGGAAGCTATAGACAGATAGAACCCCTCACATCACCGATTTATATGTGCCTTAATCTTCTGCTCACAAGATTTTTTAATTTTTTTTTTTTCCTGTGAAAAAGAACCATATTGTAAAACACGCTACCAAACACCAGGGCAGGGGGGGAGATGGGAGGGAGTGCTAGGGTAGCACACAGTAACAGAGAAAAGCCCTCCTCAGTAATTCCTTACAACAGTGAACTGCAAAACAGTGATACATCGTTTGCAATTTACCATCTTGCTGCATCCTAATCTAAACAACAGAGCAATAGTAATCAATACAAGTACTTGAAAAGACTCATGATTATGTCCTACATCTTTAATTTTCAGCAAGGAACCAAAGCACTGTGAATAACATACCCATTTTTATTTTCCCAAATATTAAGACTTCCTCATAAAAGAGGCCCAAGAAGAGGGAATCAGACTGCTGCAAGAGCATCAGTAGGAATCTAAAAAAAACCATGACTACAGCCTGTGCTACAATAAAATAGATGCTGTTTATTCTGCAAAGCACAAAACTATCAACACAGCTCAGGAAGCGGATCAATAGATTATAAGGACCTTATAGTCATCACAATGTCCTCTCTTCTCAAAATAGAATCTCACTTAGTGATTTAGGCACACACATATATATATATATAGTTTAAGTGTAGTAACAAAAGTTGTAGGTGTATATACATATACACATGCGTATATATTTTTACGTTCACATATATAAATGTGTATTCAGATGCAATTACATGTATATACACAGACACAATATTGAGGATTTGAACGTACAAACATTCCACCAGAGAACCCAAAGGTAAACATTACACTGGAAAACCTTTGACACGTACACATACAATGAGCTTATATAAAACCGCACTGGAACTAGACTCAGTTATTTAAGAAATAAAGTGCACAAGCTCATTAGCATGACCATACACACAATGAACACCAAAAATATTCTTAATGGAGAAGTAAACAAAATAGTTGTGTAGATGTGGCAAAAAAGTAAAAACAGCTAAAGGCACTAATCAAGTTGCTTTCTCAGACAGGACAGAGAAAAAACCTCAAGCAGGATATCGAGATCAGATGACTGCAAAAAAGGAAAAGATAGCACAAGCAGAGATATGAAACTGAAAAATCTGGACAACAGCATGGAAAGTGGAAGTATGATTTAAAAAATTAACCAAAAATAAGCAGAACAAAGACTTGTATGGCTATTTAACCAGCAAGATTGACAGAAGCTGCTGCTGGTGCTGAGAGGAATAATGCAGACTATAGAATTCACGAGCTCTTTAGATGAGCAAGAAACATTTTTCAGAAATTTCATTTTTCAGCAATACGCCTGCTGTCATTCATAACCATTACCTTAGAGGAGACTTTCAGCAGGGGATAAACTCCGAAAACACTTCACAGAGAGGTGTTTGGATTTCTCTGTTGAATCTGAAAAACAGAAAATCACTAGTTAAAGCCATCAGCTTATGACACAGAGGTAGCACTGGCAAAAGTGATAGAAAATATCCATATAAGAAATCTGCCCACTGAACAGAGAATGTGCCAAGGAGAGAGGTGGATTAGTGGGTTTATCTCAGAAGTGACAGATTTCTGCATTTCAAAAGTGCCATGCTGGAGTGGGTGATGGAAGGACTTACATGATCAAGAAGAACCTGTGGTTCACCAATAGCCAAGGGTTTTGATTTCATCTAAACTCTGTTGTAAAATCCTGAGATTAACCCCATACAGCCACTTTTCCCCTTTGAATTTCAGGAAGATTTATTTCAGGGAGGTTGAACAGCACTGGAAATATACCCAAATAATGTAACCATACGAGGACTGGTTAGAAAAGAGTGTAACATGGACATTTTTAACCTTCCTTCTACACCTACCCACCCACCTAAGGAATAAAAAGCAGGTTTGGGTGGCAATAAACTTTGTCATATATGCAGCTGTAAGGCAGCATATTCTTTTCATTTATCATTTAAAGACAGATCATCAGGAAGTCATTACATTGCAAAGATTGGATCTCTGCACAATTGTGGTATAATTGAGCACTGCAGTACGCAAATACTGTAGATAATAAAACAGAAAATGGTTTGCAGTATTGGACTTGTCCTTTTCCTACATTACTGTGTCAGGTTTAATCCAGTCAGCAAAAATAACGAAAAGAAAAGTTTTCTCAAAACTCAAACAGACTTTGGTGGATTGGAACCTCTTTCATTAACTACTGTTAAGCTTTAAAATTCGCTAAGTTTGCCATCTCTATCTGACAGAGGGTTACAAACATGAAACGGGACTACTATCAGAATATAAAGAAGCAGCAGGGAAGGTGAAAAAGCAGGCGGTATAGCTTAACGGACATGTCTCAATTCACAGGTCAGGAGAGGCTATACTGCTTTTAAGTCAGCACCAATGCTCTGACAATATTTTTCAGCTGCTTCTTGCAACATCAGCTGCAACATCAGGATCACCATGGATGACAGACTTGCTGCAGGCTAAATTCAAGGAATATGCAGAGATCCTATAACGCTTACAGATACTTCAATATATCACGTCTGTTTTGGCAGGGGATAATATTAGCACTATTGAGATAAGGATACAGTAGTGCTGTTTGAAAATATCTGTATCCTGCCTGCTGGGCTGTGATAAACAGTTGTGTGTTTCACACATTAGGTGTAAGTATTAACAGTATGCGTGCAGGCACTTAAAAGCAGGAGGAAAACACAAATAAGTTTGCAAGTTTGATCAAGCTCGCGGTATGCTGGTAGTAGGAGTGATTCTGCATAGGTGAACTTGTATTGCTTAACTTCTATCTCACTTTGTGATCTTAAAAGCTCCACTCAACTGTTACTGGGTTCAGGTTCTGATTAGAAAATATGATAAAGATATGAAGAGAAGGGGCAGAGAGCAAAATTCAACAAAGAATGGAGCCAGCAAAAATTCAACACAGAAGGCTACATAGATACATATACTCTGTAACAAAAGAGGGCCAGACAGAAATACTCTATAAAAACATGAATACCACATTTCTATTCTACCAGCATCAAAATGACACAACACCGTTTTTAGGAGATGTTTTGGTTTCTAATACACAGCAAAGAATTCTTGTCTGCTACAAAAGGCACTTTTGTTTCAGTGTCTTCTTGATGAGAGGAGGATACTCAGCAATTGCTTAAGATCACAAATATTTTTTTCTCTCTTTTTTTTTTTTCTCTCCAATCAGAATGGTTATGGTATGCCCACAGCTACTTAAAGAGGTTTACAAAACTACAGCATGCTGTATGATCCACTCATTTTCACAACAAATTATTGCTTTTCTTTCTCCTTGCTACATTTGTTCAGTCTGTCACTGTGATTAAATACTACCTCCAAATTTTCCAAGCGTTCTTCTCTGCCTTTTGAAAGGGCAACTTCTTATTTAGAAGTAGCTTTGCCAATCCAAACGCACACGCCAAATTGTATCAGAGTTCTGAGGCATTAGGATTTGTTTCAGATATAGAAGGAACAATTGCGAAATTTCCAAAATTAATTAAGGTTCTGGAATTCTTGCTCCCCGATAATTTGGGGCCAAGGAATTGCAGCTCAACTGACTTTGGAATTCTAATTTTTTAAGAACTTTGATAATAAGTTCTCATGGATTTGTAGTCATGGAGAGTTGCTCCTATCAATTCACTTCAGCAGAACTGCTTAAGAATTGTTGGAAGAAAATGGAAAAAACATTTCCTTCAGAATACTCTCTCTACAAACAAAACGGATAACTACCTGAAAGTAATTTCCGTTCCTACAGTATGTTTTAATATTAACATAATCATAAACACTTAAGGCAGCATTCTCTTCAGATCTCCATTAATAATCTCTTAAAGCTGAGTTATGAACAACATAAAACATTAATGCATCATACCCTAATAATTATAGTCTTATTAGAGCATTTGCCCAATATGGCTTGTTAGATGGTTTGTGCTCATAAGAAAGATAAGTTTCCATTTACCAGAAGATATTAAAAAAAAAAAAACCAAAACCAAAACAAAACAAAAAACCCAACAAAAAACCCAACACACCCTGTCAATATTATCTCCATCAACAGCATTTTCATAAATTAATAAAAAATTAATGAAGCAGACAAAATGTAGTAATCTGGTTAAATATTAATTTTATACTTCCTAATTTTTTTTAAGAGCATGTCTGCTGAACTTTGAGCACTATTTATTGACAGCACCAGAGCCAACACCCTGCCCAGCTTTCTGTTCTCACAGAAAAGCAAAGCGATCCAGCTCACCCTGGTGGGGACTGCCTACACCCCCAGCCATTGCACTCAACAGCTGGTGACCAGAAAGAGCTAAAGTCATGGCACCAACAAATTCCACCATCTGCTCACCAATTCCTGTACTTGCTGCTCACAGACAGCTGAATAGCTTTTCTCATGGCAAATGGTTCCTCAGCTGGCAAACACTCCCATGGACATCACAAAAATGCAAACCAAGTGCTCATCAGCCTCAGAGATGGTTAAAAAACACATCCCTAAAGGAGATGGGAGAGTCTTCAACCACACCTGAAACTTCTGTCCTCTGGACTTTTAAAACTCAAGCCTTCTAGTGTACAGTTTGTTTCATTACAGCAACACAGTAAATTCACGGGTTTGTAGGTTCAAATGTATGCTATTAAGTATTTTGATAAACTGACCACTGGATTCAGACTAGACGAATGAGGCTTGATTTTCAATTTCTGCTTCTTGCCTAAACATCACAATTGCTTGCTCTTTAATTATGAGGTTTGCAGTCAGTGAACGGTGACCCTACAAGAGAGATTTATCTTTCAACAAACTTAGTTATACCCTAACTTCCACATCCTACCCTTCCGTAGTAATTTTTAGACCACTTACCAAGAATAAACAAACCCCTTCTAGTCTTTATTGCATTCCTGCTCCAATAGAGTAAAAATCTGAGACTTGCATTTGCTTAATCTTTTGCCCACTGCTGCACAATATGCAAGTATGAGACTGTATTTTCAATTTAGTAGAGGAAGTCAACCCTACAGAGATGTGAGGATGGAGCAAGAACATTTTGAAGTCCCTTTCTGACACCTAACATACTGCAAAATTTAAGTTTTTAAGTTTACCATTTTATATTCAAAAAGACAGATCTGGAGTTTTTTATGTATTTTGATTTGATCATTTAAAAGGGGGGTGGGAGTGGAAATCAGCCATACTAAGGTCTGTATGGCAGTCTGTCTTTCCACTTATTCTAGGCCACACAGCCTGTTCTTGCTCCACTAGTTTAAATCTCCTTAATGCTCTTTCACACAGCAGAGCAGAGATTCGCCAAATTTTAAAGAAAACAGGCTCCCAGTCTCATTGTACATCCTCTACTCAGCAGAGTAAGTTTTACATCAAACGGTAGTTTCTGCTTAAGACAATATATTTTCACTCTAGGCGGCAGCAACATTAGCCAGTGTGAGAGTTTGACAATTAGCAAATTGGGAGACTTCTACTTTTTAATCCAGAGGATTTTCTGCGTGGATTTTCCATGTGGATTTTCCAGGCAGATCTGGGCAGTCATCACTACTGTATGCTTTAATTATGCTTTCTGTAGTAGTAATAGTTGTGCTCATTGTCAACTGACGTACGCTCAGCATTGCATTCAATAGTTGCCTTAAAGTTCATGTTGTGATCCTCCTCATTCAGTTTAAGTATCACCGATACCATCACTCATAAAAACCTGTGAAAAACCAGATTAAAACCTCCTCTGTTCCCCACTACTGCCTATACACCCAAGCCTCATCATATAAGATGTGGCTACCCAGATCTGTAACCTAGCTGTTATATCTAGTGGGCCTTTTCTCAAGGCTCCACAAAAATGGAGTTTTGATAGAATTTTTAGGGCTTAGAGAACAGAATTTTTCAGCAAAACAATTTTTTTCATGGAAGTATGTGTTTTACTGGGAAAAAACCCCAAGAAATATAAGTTTTATTTTCTGAAGAGCTTACCATTTTTAGTAAATGTCTGAAGCATGTTAAAATTAGCTATAGCTGTATCCAAAGTAAATTGTTTCTGGGGCAACCCATTTGTGCTTGCACTCTGGACCATTCAGGAAAAAGTTGCAGAAGAGGGGTTTAAAAAGATAACAGTCTGACTACAAACAAATTTCCCATCACAGCAATTCCTAACAGGATTTCATTAATAGAAACTCAGCCCTCAGCCACAGTGAGGGTACTAATACCTATATGTACATTTGTCATAAGAGGAATTGCATGGCGGTTCAAGCAGAGAACCTGGAAGTACAGGTCTGTGCATTCTAATTCTATCTCTGTCACCGTCTTGGTGATCACGAGCTAGTCACAAAGTGTTTGCTTCCCTTCCTTCATCTGTATAATGGCAATGATATCTAACTCAGAGGGACGCTGTGAGGATTAATTAGTTAATGTTGTTAAGTGCTTTGAAGATGAAAAGAGCTACAGAAGAGATAATCAGTTTTACAGTCTCTAAAAGCTTTTACCATGTCTGCAGAATTATTTTGGAGTACCACATGAATATTATCTGAGGGAATCTGTCATTTATCACGTACATCCAGAAAGGGGGTGGGGGTGTGTGTGAAGGAGACAATATGCAAATGTTTCAGTGTTATATCACGTATTGTGTTCTAAAATCTTTTGAGACATTTTAAGAATTCATTTCTGAGCCCTCATAACTACATATAGTGTGCTGTTCTGAATGCTGACGTTATTCATGGGCAAACTCAGTGGCAGATACTGAGAGTCAGCGGATAGAGCCCAGGCAGAGCCCAGGGGCAGAGCCAGGGCCCAGGTTCAAACAGCGCAAAGCTCAAACTTCCATGGTACAAACTACCTGTGCACTGCTACAGCTTTCTTCAGGAAACAAACACCAAATGGCTTTGTAGACTTAACTCTTATTTTATTCCTAATTTGAAATTCTGAAATCACAGCCATTTTCGGGATTCTTTTATATGGCTTTTTTTCAGTATATATATTACAAAGGACTGGGAGATGACATCCCATTCTCTGAAGAAACGTCCTCAAGGCAGAATATATATATTTAACCTTGGTAAATTTATTCTCAATCACCTAGAAAGTCTTCAATATGTACATCCCAGCTGCATTTCCTCCCTTAATTGATTTGCATTCCCAATAATCAAAACGGAAGTTTTTAATGAAATAGTGAGAGTCTACTTACATTTTGCTATCAGCCAGGATACAGAAGCATAAACGGTTGAGAATTTTCAGAAAAAAATTTGCCTGTATTAACTCCACTTTATCCAGATATTCTCATATCCCAGACAAGAACAGCTGTATCTTCTCTTTCAATTTTAAGTAGTTTTCATGAATGATTTGAAGCATAGAACATTAAAAGAATGTTAACCTGCATAAGTGCAACTACTTCATAGCTTTTGTGTTTTTCTGGACAAATTGCTTCCAATTTGTCATAATTATGTACAACATTTTGATTAACAACATATTCCTGGATACACATTTTTCAAATGACCACCAGAAAAAAAAAAAAAAAAAAAAAAAGATTTATTCTGCAAGAGGCTCTCTACATAAAGCACAACATGACTTCAGTACAGATAACTGAAGTATTACAGTGCAAAGGTGGTAAGATGTATACCTAGGCTTTATTACAAGCTAAGTGCAATACTGACTGGCACTAGCTACTGTCAGAAAAGAAGAACACGTACAATTTTTGCAACAAGCAAACTTCAAGCTTCATTAAGCCATACCTTCCTCTTTAAAAATAATGTCCAATGGCAGTCTTAATCATTACCAGTGGAGTACCATTAACACATTATCAGACAATCCACATTCAACATTATTCTGCAATGAGATATATTTACTGTTGCTTACAATCACTACATTTTGCCCACAGCCCTTCCACTATCTTATGTCAAATGTCAACACTGACGGGGGTTGAAGGAGAAAAAAAGCAAGTATTTCAGCTTGCTCTTCTTTCTGAAGTCCTTTGCGCTTCACATGGCAGTAATAACTATTTATAGCCCTTCTCTGCTCCCAAAGATGCTACTCACTAATCTCCCAACACATTTAATACTGCAAAGCTACACTTATGTTTTGAAAAAGGAAGTGGAATGTCTTGACTTCGATGTATCCTTTTATAGAGGAAAAGGCACCTCACGATTTGGAGAAACACACGTCTGGTAAAGAAGTTTTGGACAACCGAGATAATCCTTTGCTATTGCAATTACCCTCATTGTTATGCTCTTTGTAAACTGGCACCATTCTGCCTTAAAATAAGTCAGTTCTGCTGACCCCATTGAGCTGCTGAAAGGAGACTCTAGATTCTCCAGTACGCAAGATAGAACCTTTTGGTTCCTTTACCAACATTTTCCTTCAGATTAAATAGTTCTTTTCCCTTTCCCAATATTTATTCTTAATGCATTTATAAAAAGTAGTTATAAATTCAGATCCTTTCTCATGCAGACCCAATGATTAAAGGTCTTTTAGACTCATTTGCAAGACAGGTTACCCACTATCCTCATTGTCATTGTAAAGTATCCGACCCATTCTTTTTTTTCCCTACATTTATTTAACATGGAAAAACAGATTTTAGGCACTGTACTGCAATGCAAGGCCATTTTAACGGCTCCCTGTCCATAGCAAATATTTTACCAATTGCACTCTATGGGCAAGTGGCACTCGTGGCTAGCAGTCACCCTCTGACCAGCCCCTACACCCAGGTCTCATTTTGTGTGTCCATCTGATGAGCTTCAAACTCACAGCAGAAATCTTCAAATTCCTTGATTATATACCCCACATTTCATACTACTGCATTTAAATGTCATGTCCGCTACTGCTGCCCTCAAAATTATCCAGCTTTCCTGTACACTGGAATGACAATGTCTTCTTATTTTTTATACCAACAAGCACCACCTACACTGGTACGTTTTGCACCAATTACAGAAGTACTACAGAATACGCATTCTTAAACAACTTGATCCTACTGCTTCCTGCATCGTTTTAATTTTCTGTCCTCCAGCTAATTACTACCTCAGTTTACGCTTCTTCTCATTTCCCGATTTCACCTTCTCGGCCTCATCCCTGCTGGCCTCCCCTGCCTGCCTCACACAGCTGTGCTGGGCTCCCCTGCCCAGGCCCTGCCGGCGCCTCTGTGAGGAGAGGCCGCTTCCAGCCGGCCCCAACACCAGACACAGCTGAGCCATCGGGCAGGCTGGTGGGGCCTAGGGAAAAACACCTTCAAGAAAGGGCAAAACGCCCCCTGGCAGCGGGGGGAAGGGTGAGGAACAGCCCTGGGAATGGCAAGGCCAGGGCAGGAGGAGCGGGGGAGGTACTGAAGGCAGCCGGGCAGAGGCCCCGCCGGGGCGGGCACCTCCCTGCAGCCGAGGAGCGGAGCCACGCCGGGGCTGGAAAACCGGGTTTGCGTTCGGCTACCGCTGGATCGCTTCTCGGTGGATTGCGCCTCTTCTCTTTCATACTACACATGCAGTTTTCAGCTACTTGTTGCTATTTGGATAAATATATGAACAAATTTTGAGGGTTCCTGTATTTTAAAACCCCAGAGCTTTTCAGTCAAGTTCAGCTCCACAATTTCATGTACATTCCTATGTATGCAGGGATAAATACTTTACTTAATACCGGTATTGGTTACAATGACAGCAACACCATCAGTATTGTCCCCTGAAAAACAGTTGCAAAGTTAGAAATTTCTTCATTATTATTTATTTATTAAGCGTTGTTCTAAAAAACAATCAAACAACTTACCAAACACATCAAGACTTAGTGGCACCCGTGATTTTTTCCCCCTCCCCTTTCTCAAGAGTAAATTCCTCAAAAATTTCTCAAAGAGGACCCGAGACCATTATTTCATATGCTGCATTGCCTCCCACTTAGAAATGAGTGATTCCTGCTGAGTATCCAAAACCTGCCAAGACAATTTACATCCCTCAGCATGCACAGGGCTTGGTGTACCAACCACACAAACACTAACCATTAATTTCACGTTGCTACATATTAGCCAATACAAGAAAAAATATGAAAAATTAAACAATTGCTAACTGCTGGAAAAACTGCTGCACGCCGGTTCCTAGCCCTCAAGGAGCGCTGGTGTGACCTCACAGAACTCCTGCTCGTACCCGAGTTTTCTGTGCAGTAATTGACTCTGAGAGGAAACAATCTTGACAGAACTGGAAATGCACAACTTGCCAACACAGCTCTATCAGTCATTATGCTACATACCCCCCTAGCAACATTCATGAATCGTACATGTAGACACGACAGTAAGTTATATATTTCACCTAACTCATCTGAATTCAGAGAGAGTCAATAAAAGGGTAAATATCATTCTTAAAATAATCATAATCCTCTCTGATCTTTCACTCTTGATGATCAACGAGCAACATACCCTCGTTCTGGGGAATTAGCAACATCATCTTTCATCTTTCCCTTTACAGATGTTTCCATTCTCTTCTGTCTGTGCCAACTATGCTTCTTGCACAATCAAGTTTGAAAAATGTATCTCAAATTGTCTAGCTGATTAACATCATTACAGCATATACCAATCACACATACCAGTCTAAGTACAGGTTCAGAAGAATTTCTGTGTTTTTATGTTCATACCTGACTTGATGAACAGTTTGTATGCCATCTTCACTTAGCCTTTCTAAGGCCCAATAAAACATTACAGAATTAACCAGGGTAATACCCTGCTGGACTATCTACAGGTTTTCATACTGCAGAAGTACAACAGAAGGCTGGGAAAGGAGACTGTTATAGGTATTATAGGTATTTCTTAACAAAGGTTTCTGTTGCCACCTTTTTTCCCCTCTTTCTTCTTTAAAGATCAGGTTTTAGTACTATTTTCCTTTGTCTTCTTTAGCTTCAAAACTGGACATTTTATAACATAACTCATACCATATCATCTGTGTTCAGATCAGAATGATTTAATTTAACTGGACTTGCCTTTTTAAGAGATACCCAGAAACACAGGTTTAACTGGCTGCCCAGCTAAATACGATGGTTTTCCTAAATCAGATGTATATTTTGTCATCTAGATTAGAGAAATAGCAATGACTAGCTTACCTGGTTGCTGTCAGCAAAGCTGTTACTAGGAAGAAAGCAGGCAAAATACCTATTTTTCTTTCTGAGCTCTAGGAAGAGTCTACACCCTTTCAAACTCCTGCACCTCTGTTTGTCTATTTTCCTTCTCTGGCAGAGTTCACAATTAACATGCAGTGACCAGTCTTTACTAAGCCCTCCTCAGTGCTCAGACCCATCTAAGAGTGCCCCCTCAGCCCATCATTTTTTCTGGTTTTGGACAGGGTAGAGAAATGGGGAGGAAAGCAAGTGAAAGAGAGGGAAAGGTAGGCTTCATAAAGCATGGCAGAATATATCAGCACATTTTTCCCACAGCAACTTTTGAAATAAGACAGAATGCATTTTGGATTGCTTTCCTCTTCCCCTCGTGTTTAATAAACATATTTCTCAGAATTATATTTATAGTCTTTCTTGCTTTGAGAACGCTTGCAGTGAAGAAGTGTTTACAAGAGATGGACTAAGAATGAACTGAATTAGCCTTCTCTCTTCCTAATTTTTCAAAGGTATTTTTAAAAATACCTTTTAAACCACAGAGAAAATACTTTTCTTCTTTACTGAATTCCAGAGAATAGGAGAAAGTATATCTGCATTGCTGTGACATACAGGCATCACTTCTAAGTAGTCAGCTCAAGCACTGCTAAAATTAACACAGCAGCTACACAGAAATGCACTTTATCTGTTAAAAAAAAAAAAGGAAAAAACATAAAAAAAAAAACCTCAAACAACCCAGGGCAAATATTCAGGTAGTTGATTATACTGAAGTGCAGAGGGTTAGGAACAGTGAACTAGCCAGCCTGCATAATAACTGTAAGAATTGTTATTACAGCAGTATAGACATACACCATAATTACCTCAGTTTGGCATAATAACAATTAATGCAGGGGAAAAAAAGAAAACAAGAAGAAAGGAGACACTTTTAATTAATTAAATTTGTCTGTTCTATGTATAAATACTACCTTACCTAATCAGAAAATAGAAATATTCTCCATCTCGCTTCAGATCTACTAAGGAAATAACCACACTCACAGCAACTATCCATTAGCTGCAGCCAGCTCAGCTGTAGCTAATTTAAAGAATCACAAGCACAGCAGTACGAAATCAAGAGAACTTAGGCAACTGAAAGTACTTTAACTGTATAAGAGCTCAGGTACCCTTAGTTTTACTTCTGTTGTGTGTTCCAACTGTGAGATAGTAGTTAGAAAGACTGTTATAATGTAGCCCCAAGAAGTTTAATTAGAAACCCCATGTGTTTCCAGAATCTGGAAGTTTCTTATTTCATTTCAAAATAGATGTTCTTTAATACCTAAAAAATAATTTCAGTTCCTTTTAAGTCACTTCATTGTGACACAGGAGAAAAAATTACAAGAGGTTTGGTCTCCTGAATCAAAGTCTACTGAACCACAAGGATACCTTGTTTTCAAACCTTAAATAGTTTTCTTTAGGTAATTCAATTCTCAAATTTGTTAAAATGTATTACCAGCCACTAGAAGCGGAATAGGGAGAATAACTGGGTAAATTTACAGGAATACAGTTGGGTCTAAAGCTGCATTAACTTTAAGCACACTCTGACAGGGCTGGACAACACAGGAAGACACTTTTGCTACTTCAAGTTAAGCTGAGCTGGGCTATCCTTTCTTAATGGTAGGTTGTTGACTTATGAAGTTGTTGCCAACATCCGCAGACTCTTTGCCTGCTTTCTGAAATGTCTCCTTAGTGCTATTTTGTCTGCTGACCAGATTCTTCTGGCTCACTCCCCTGTTACCTACTCTCAAAAGCACTATAGAAATGTTCACTAACCTCTTTCTTCCTAGAATGCTCTCCTCCTCAAGTCAGAACTCCTCTCATGATAGAAAGATGCAATAGTGCAAAACCTGTGTTTAAAGCACGCAAAATGCATCCATTACCTGCTGAAATGCAAGCTTTGGGTGACGATTCTTGGGGTGACAACATGAACATATAGGAGGGATTTCAAAAGTAGACCTGCTGATTTGCAGAAATGATCTGCTGGCCAGGTCAACCTGATTTTTCATGTTTGGCACCTAGAATTGAAACAGGGGGCGGGAGGGTGTGGGGTGTGTGTGGTGCAGCCTTCCTCTGTCACCTGATCTGACATACAGGGATACGATGTGTCTCAGCACACATCATTCATGACTGAATCATCAATCTGCCTGTTACACGATTTTGATCAACTTCTTTCATGAAAGGGATTTAGTCCTGAGGGGAGGGGGTCACTCCCAAAATGCTGCCCTGAGAGGAGGGAATATTTCCCTCAAATATTTCAATCACTAGAGCATTTTCAAGAAATAATTAAGTGGGCCTTGAGATCCTACTCCCAGCCATGATCTGCCTAATAAGAAGAACAATAACGGGAAAAAGAATATACTGGAAAGACTGTTCTGCTACAGACAAGTTGGAGAATTTTACATGGCTGTTGTATCTTCACATATGGCTGAAAACTGGAAAGAATGGAGTTCAGGAGCTAACTGAGTTCCGGGATGGACTGCTCAGAATGGGGTCAAAGTACATCTTTCATCTAGGAGCTGGTCCTGAACTGCCAGTGCTTTAGCCAATTAACAAAGTTCAAAATGAGTTGAACTTCACCACAAGTATTCTTTTTATCTATTACATCACATGATATTCCTAGTGGCTTAGAAGCCACAAGTATCAAGCTAATGTGTCAAAAAATCAGGAGCTGCTTTATGTTAAGTCTTTATATCAAGGCAACTTTTCACAAATCACTTTGGCACAAACAATCATATCTAAAATTAAGCAGAAGTGCTTCAGAAAAATGCCCATCATAGGTAAAGAGGTCGGAAAATCTCCCCAGCAAGCCTTTGAAAGATCATTATGAGACTCTGTTCTGACTTCGGCATAATAAATGTGTGCTACCCCAATGAGGTGGTAGAGGTTTATTTGATTTCAAATGCCATATTGGTTGCTTAGTACTAATGCCGCAGACTGGAAATGAAAAACATCTAGCACTATCACCACTAAATAATTTATTCAGACCTTAATGTTGTCTGTATAATACATTACTCAAAACAGACTCACTGCAGTGCCAGCATGTATTGAAATATTCCCAATAGGAACTGATCATATAAATTTGACCTTGCTTTTTATAACAAGTCAATGTAAAGAGTGGAAGGAGAACAATCTAAGCACTGTTTAACACCTTCAGCATCTGTTTGAAAACAAAAATGAAGACTAATGTTTTCCTAGATAACTCATTCCATGTTTATCTTAATGAAGGCAAAACAAGCAACAGAACAACTGTTGAATAGAATTACAATAAAATATAATTTTTTTTTCAGACAAAAGGGCACAAAATCAGTTTTCATTTGGCTCAGTGACTATCCTGTATTTGAAAAGAATGTTACATATTCATTTCATTTATCATTTAAAGTCAGATAATCAGGAAGTCATTATGTGGCCTAGATTGGGCAGCTATTCGATTAGAGCGTAATTGAACACTCTGTAAGGCAGCCAAAGCTGACAGGTTGGGAATGCATAATATCCTTCCCATGATATTTTGAAGCAGGGGAAAACTGTAGGAAAATCATTGTCAATCAAAACCTGACAACCAAGTGAGAGAGGCTGGAATCTCTGCTACTTTGAAAACAGAGAACCAACTTTATTTTGTAAGCTACTGAGACATGTTGTGCTTTCTGTATTTATCAAATGATAAAGCATTGTTTTTAAAAGATTATAACTGAAACCAGAAGACTTCATTTGGTCCACTTCTCTTTGTCTTTTATCTGAGGCAAACCAGAGATCACATGAAAATGAGAGGAAAGGTTAGATGCACCAGCACAATGTTTTAAATCTGGCTTTGAAATGTGCTGATTGCTGAGAGCAGCTATTAACAATGCACACACAAAAACCCCCACCACATAGCTTGCAAAAAAAATTGGCCTTCCAGTTGTTATTTAAATTACTGACCAATATTGTAAGAAGCTTGAGATTAAAGTGTTATTTTTACTAAGAGACTTGAAACTGTATTTCCAATTAGTGGCAAGGTAATTTTTCTAATTAAAAGCCTGTTTGTTTCCCAACATTATCTGTATATATTTTAGTAGAAACTTACAACTCCTTCGGTAGGCACCTATGTGTTTTTCTGGGTATCTAGAATACACCCACACACATGGTCAGTAATGTCCACGTCACAATTCTATCAAAGAGCAGGGAAAGGCCTTAGAGTTGTAGCTTTTACTTGCATAAATATTCTTGTATCACTAGCAAGCAGAGTAACAGGGCTAGCAGATGATGTCTAATACCACTGAAATGGATAAGTGTGTGTTCCAGCTACTCATGGGAGACTAAAAACACTTTTCAGACCCCAGCATCTTTGAGCAGCTGCAGTTGATATCATGGAAAGCAGATGTCTTAAGCTTTCCAGACTGTCCTTGAA
Source organism: Burhinus oedicnemus (assembly GCA_008921705.1). Classification (NCBI taxonomy): domain Eukaryota; kingdom Metazoa; phylum Chordata; class Aves; order Charadriiformes; family Burhinidae; genus Burhinus; species Burhinus oedicnemus. The sequence goes on along the minus strand of VFFE01007664.1, from coordinate 2,777,528 downwards.
GACTGTGCTTCTCAGCCTAACTGTCTGCACAGCGTCACATGTCAGAAGATGTTAGAAGGTGGTCATGAGGTGATAAAAAAAATACATATGCAGTACGTTTCTACATGTGTGCAATTGAACAAAATGGAGGGAAATAACAACTGACCACTGAAAGATTAGTCAAATTTCTACTTGGTTGCCACAATGGTTTTCTTTTTTTTCTTCCCAGAAAGCTAAGCCTATATGCCCTGCACATAACAGGTTAAGAAAACTACATGAGTGGGAAACACAAGCAGGAAGCTCCTCACGTTATCCAGACAACACAATAACCTCTGATAACCACCTTCTTAAATCATTCGGCTTATGCCACTAACAAAGCCTGGGAATATAATGGAGCCTTTCAGCACGAGCTGTAAATCGCTTGAGGTAATTCAAAACCCAAGGGGAGTTGTATCCCAGGCTAGGGATAACTCCAGGCATTAGATGCCTTCCTTTAAAACAAAGGCGACATCTTGAGCTCTTTTGTGGGTATAGTGTCAAGACCTGGAGGGCAGAAACGTACTGCTTCAGGCTGCACTCCATTAATTCCCCACAGCTGCCAGACCCCTTGGGGTTTACCGTGAAATTAGCATGCACACTGTATTTCAGAATTTCACTCCATGGAATTTATCTATCAAATGTATCACTGGCTGTACATTGGCACAGAGGGTGTGCATCGGGGGGCTGATAGCCTGGGAGAGCACCTTGTCCCAGTGTGGCAAAGCTCTAGTGTGAAACGGAAAGGAAGAAAGAAAGGAAAAAGAAAGGAAAAGTGAGGAAAGAAATTGCTTAGAGTGACAAAATCCTCACATGTATTCTCTCTAATTCTCTAACATAAAAGTACTAACAAATACAAACTAGATGGTGTTCATGAGATTCTCTAGAGTTATTTCACAGATCAGCACCTGATTTACAGAAGAAACAGTAAGATACTATATTTAGCCTTCAGTATCAATTTATAATTATTTTAGTATGTGTATTTATGCCAATTAATTTGTAAACTTGCAAATTTTCCAATCTAATATAAAAGTCATAAAAGTACTACAATCTTTCCAAGCATTTACCTTTATTTGACTTTCCTCACACTTTTTTTTCTCCTTGCTGTCTGGCTTTTTGCCTTCTAACGCTAACAAGCACAAACAGGAGTAAATCCAGTGGAGCGGCACTAAATTGCATTATTCTTCCAGAGGTCATCTCTCTCCTCTATTTAAGGAACAGCCTAGGGTTTGCACTCTGCTGTATTATCCCAGCTTTGTTACCTGATACTACAAATCTTCAGAGCTGCTAAGGATTATATCCAATGAGGAAAGAGTGCAGAAAATTAAATGAAGAAAACAAGAATTACTTGTCAGACATTTCAACATTTCATATGTTTTGGGTTCTACAGCCAAGTGAAAATATTAAATGATGGGAATGTTTTATTTTATTTTTTTCTTTAGAGTGGGGGGTGGAACTGTACGATAACTAATGGAAACATCTTTATCATTCAAAGGCAGTAAATGTTTGCACACAGACATTTCTTTTGCCATCTGACAAAAGAGTTCAACTGAAAGAATTCACTGACTTCTAAAAAAATCAGTCCTTGATTTTTTAAAAGCTAAATTAAAAGGGGCATAGAATGGTCCTATGATGATGATTAAAATAGTATGAACATTATGAACAACAGTGATGTATTTGTTAAAATTATTTCACCAGCAGGTCTCCTCTTATTTAATAGAGTCCACAATTCCCTTTCATGAGGTTGTATGATCCATCTGCATTCCTGAGACCAGCCCAGAGCAACTTTGCCCCTCAATTTAGATTAAACTAATGTATTTGTAAGGGCAGAATGTCCCTCTTTCTTTTGACAGCATCTCTCTATCTTGTGTTGGTATATTTCTCTGGTTTTGAACAGAAAGCTTATTATTAAATATCTACTCAAAATGAGATCCTAGGGCCTTGGGAATATAGAAGTTTCCAAAATTCTTAAGGGGCTACAAATCTTTTCAATGATCCTGCTTCTAGAAAGGGCTGACAACCCCAAATATGTGTGCAACAAAATCTTTGGGTAGTTTTTCATTTAGAGATGACACTTTCAACTCAAATTCATTTCCATCTAAAGTTTAATCATAAATTTGTCATAAATCATGAAGCACCAGTAAGGTACCCACATTTCTTTTGATTCCTTCCCTCAAGCTCCCAAAATAGGAGAACATTTGTAAAAACAAATTCATTTCAGCTGCTGTGCAGCATCAAGTTTTATAACTAAACTGGACGTTTTTACAAATTCCAGGGGGTTGCCACTGCCTTTCTTCATTTTAATTCAGTATAGACTTCTGTATTGCAATTGTATTTATTACTCGTGTAATGTATACTTAGAATATGAACACAAGGTTTAGAAGCAACAAAATTCATTTGTCCACAGTGTGTGTCAGGTCAAATGATTTTGTATTAAAAGTAGTACTAGAATGGAGATATCAGGATGCTGATAAACGTATCTGGACCCATTGTAAAAGTATTAAATAAGTTCCATGATGGTATTCTGGCAAAAAATTAGCCCTGCAACTGGTCACAGTGTGGCTGGAAAGATAGAGCTACATTTCCCAGAAAAGCTGCACACCACTCAAAAGCTTGAAATATTCAACTTAAGGGTGTAAAATGGGAAGCTATAATTTAAGTAAGATTCAAAGAGGGCTCCGACACACGGCTTTATGGGATTTTCTATTATAACTAAAATAACTGAAGATGTAAACAGAGACAGAAATGACTGTACCATCAAACATCTGCTTCATAATTATTTGAACAGCAGAATGCTTATGAATCTCCCATCTATTTATAATACTGGCATATACTGAAAACTCTCATAGTCTACATAGAAGGATACTGTTCAGTTAAAATATTATTCCCCGTACTGATATGTTGTGTTTATTCTATGAGATAAGAGCCTACTCTTTGAGACTTGGTTACATGCTGTTTAAGGTTGTGATTTTAAGAAACGATGTAAGAAATCACATCTGGCAGTGATCTACATCATTCATTATCTAAGGTTTTACAGATTGGTATTGGACAACATGAACATCTTTTATCTTCTTATCTGAAGACAAAATGGAGGCCGTGAGTGTTGCTCCCAAACACCTCTTTAACAAAAAGCTATAAAATAGAGTTCCACATAGAAATGTATTTTAAAGTGAAACCATGTAGAGCATTTTTTCCCCATAATTCATAAAATTAAAAAATACATGAAGTTGGAAGTGACTCATTATTACAGCTCTCTATTATAATCAACTTTAGTCTACAGAATTGTTATTATGCACAAAGTTAACTCAAGCAACTAAGTCTTTTCCACAGAGAAAGAAAAGATTAAATTAATTTAAAAGATCACTGAAATTTAAATCCTTCCAATTAATTATTGGGAGACTGAAAGCATCTGAGATGGTCATAAAATGCATGGGCACAAGACCCCAACTTTGAAGGCAGCATTGTTCCACCAGATGGTTTTACAGTGGTTTAAGAAAAGATTTCTACCTATTTATTTTGGAATGCGAGGCAAACCCTTACCCTCTAACCTCATCCCTCTTTTCATAAAGTGTATACGTAAAATTTTCGTTTAGCATCTTTAGCAATCTTACATCTAGTTTGAATAGTACATTTTCATTTCATTCATCATTTAAAGACAGATAATCAGAAAGTCATTACATCGGCTGACACCAGGCCCTCCGCTCGATTGTATTGTAATTGAGCACTGCAGAGCGTGTGCCAGATCTAATGGATAATGAATATATTATGTCAGCAGAACCGCCTCGGCAAAGCTCCTGGGGAATCAGAGGGGGTTACTGCAGTGACATGTAGGGTCACAGATGTTGTGCTGATTTACTGATGGAGTGATTGTGTAATTAGGTAATCAATGGTGGGTAGAGGACTATATGTGGACAGCTTATTTTAGACAAATAAAGACCATACAAGTACGAGGCTCATGTTCTGGACGACGTAAGACTATATTTTGGTTTTGCTTAATTGTTTGTAAATTCTTGATGATACATTCCAAAAGTTTCAGCATGGAAGGCCAGCAGCGGAGGTCTGACTCCAATTCAAACAATACAGTGACCTATTTTCACAAACTTCTTACAGTATTACCTGTGTAATTTAGAAAGCTCAAGTTTTCCACCTTGATTAAAATAAAATTCTCCTTGCTTTTTGGTTCAGCTGTACTTGTGCTACAGCTTTTAACACTTCATGCAGAGGTAAAAAGCAGTCTGTGATAAAAATGTGAAACATCTCTAAGCATTTGCTCTGCATTTACTCTGCTCTCACTAAAAGCGTTTACTAACATTTACTTTGTTCTTCTGAATGACAGTATATTTTCCAACAAGAAAAAAATATAGAGGGAGAGGGCTCACATCCTAAAATATTGTTATAAACATTATGTATGTTTATGATAGATGAAGCTGTTAATAGAAACGTGTTACTTTTTTAAAAAGTCAGATGATTGAACTCTTTACTAAAGTTGATGAATGATTACTAATTCATATTTCTGTCTTTTCCTTATTAGACTGACTGTTATACAGTCAGTCTCTAAACCGCACCTCTCTCTCTGGTTCCATTTTAGTGCAAGACTGACACTTGGCTTCACGTACTGCGCTCAGCAGAGGTCTGTGTAAGCCAAGCACTCTCCAATGCGGGAATACACCTGTCTGGTTCCCAGTCATGTTAATGACAGTGTCTCAGTTGGGTTTTTGGCATCCACAGGAACTTCCCTACGGTGCCTGTGACAACAAGTTTCAGTTGGGGTTTGGCATCCATGAGAATCTCCTCCCAGGGGTCTGTGACAAGTTTGCAGTGACATGGATCTTCAGAGAAAAGCATTATTTACTCATTACTCAAAAATATAAAGTAGGGAGACAAAAGGTATGAACAGGCAAAGACCAGCAAACACAGTTATCACTGATACCAGTTTGTTTCATCTGTGGTAAAGAGAAGAAAATGGCTTCTGCTTCATTTTCTACCTTTCTCCTTCTATAAGCCTTCGCCAAACTGTCAGCTTTTCACTGACACCCCGGGTGTCATTTACTCAGTTCACTCAGTTCCCCTATCTTTACTGTGGACATGGGCTCTTCTTTCATGCCAGGCTTTAGCCCTGGAAAGAATAATCCATTCTAGCTGGAGGGAAGCCAAATAGAGAACATGCCTTAACAAAGTGGGTCCTTTTTTAACTCTACCCTACTACATTCCTTTAAGATTTCTTTTTGGGCACCTCCATAGCACACAGACCACAATAAAGAAGCACATGGAAAAGTGAGGCATGTTCGTAACGAGTAATGCAGATTTTTCTCAGTTTACCACAATCAGAAATTTCATCCCTAACAAACAATTTGTAAAGAATGATATAATTTTGATTCTCGCAGATGCTTTTTCCTGTACTCTCTTTGGAGGTATACACACCTCTGAACTGTGTAGTAACGATTTGGAATTACACACTGTTACATACCAAGTATTTCTATCCTATTTAAGGATGCATATATAGAGTATGCTGTGTCTAGATCAAACTAAACTTCGCTATTACCTGGTTTAACACTTCCTCCCTCTGCCTCGACCCCGGTCTTGTGCACCCTTCACTGGCAACTATATAGGTTAGTACCTAGAATAAAAACAGGCTATTACTTTACCTTACGTTTTTCCATCTATTTGCCCACTTTCTCACCCCACTACGAGGTGAATACTCGTAAGACCCTCATGCTACAAATCCTTTACTGCTATACATTTTAGTAAAAAGTATACAATATCTTGAAACTTTTTGCTTGGTCATTGATTACTTTCCTTACTTAAGGCTTTACTGGGCTATCTGAATGGTGAATATTCCTTTTTTCAGCTCCTCCTTTAATAGAAAAGTATTCTTTCCTCCCAAATAATCTCTCCTTTTCATGAGTCCTGAGAAGTAGAACAGATACACCTGCTACTTAGCAGGAACAGAGAGAGATTTGCGAAACCAGGCTTCCAAGACAAGACAGCAGTTCTTCAGTGCTTAACTGTGAAGAGGCTGGACAACACCTATCAAATGTGTATCTGGTTGGATTTTTTTCCAGACTGAATTTCACAGTCCCCAGACTCTAGAGAGCCATCAGTGCCAACCTCTTTCTGAAAGTAGGACTATCCTTCTGTTAAAGAGTTGTGATTAATGTAAACAAGATATATACACCATCTTAACTGAGACACTCAAAATATCCTTGGTGTCATTAAGGAAACACTCTAAATCACATTGGTTTGGGTTTGGGATTTTTTTAATAGCACAGCCCAAACTGCCGCTTGCATGGCCAGAACAACGAAAATCTGTGTTTATATTTAATGTACTGTAAATTTAGCCTTTTTTTGCATGTCAAAATACTTACCACTATTGTTTGACTCTGTTCTCAAGTAAGGATATTTCTCTCCATAGTCAGATTTTGACAGAGATTGTACTGTAATTTCATAGGAAAAACTAATGGAAAGCTTAAGTTTAAAAATAAACTTCCTATTTTTATTCACAAACATGACTAGGAGGTATCAACCATTTTTAAACTGAAAGCCCTTAAATCTCTTTATGACTGCCCAAGCACTGAGCATGGACAGCCTAAAAAAAAGATTCCAAAGTCACCATACATAAAGAGGATTTGCTGGCAAACACAGACCAAAGTAAAGCTTTCCTTAGTATTCCAGCATATCCAGGCTGCAAGAAACTCCTCAGACTATCCTGAAGAGCGGTAAAACCATTATCAAGGGGAGGTAATGGGTTTTGAATGGTGTTTGGTAATGTTGCAGGATATTTATGATGATAATGAGATAAATAACTCACTTTTAAAAGATACTAGGAAAGAAAAATACATATTTATTTAAATAATTAATTTCAATCACGAAGAGTCAAACTGCCTCACAAAACTGTCTGTATCAAATACTTTACAAGTGGTAAGGGTCATCTTTGAAATCAAAAGTTAACCACCTTATTGCTAGAGATTTCCCACCCCCTCCTATGAATCCTGTAGATCTTCTGAGTTTCTGCAGAATAGCAGGATTACGCTGGAGCCAGACCCCTCGTCTTCATGAGATGGTGAGCAAGGCTGTGCAAGCGAGACACATTCCTCTCTTCAAGAATTGTCCAGAAGTGCATAATGAAAATAAAACCTATCAGAACACATTTACCTTGGCACACATGGAATAGTTTTTATTCACTAGATTTATGCTATTTCAGACCACTTCTTCAGAAACATGTTTTGATTGTGGGAGATGACAAATGAACGCATAATTCCCAGAGCTGATGATTAGGCACACCTCTAATAGAAATCAGTAGGATGAGTAAGTTTTAAAGATTTTTAAAAGCCATACTAAAAATGTCTTATATGGGCTATGTCAAAGTGATAGCAATTTTAAAACTGAAATTTAATCTCACCCTGCTTCAGTTTTCTTACGTAGGAAATGGGGTTTTTCTTTATCTTTGGAGTTAGAATAATGTTATAATGAAATTTTGAATAATGGTTTTATTGTTCTTTAATGTTTGCACAGTGCTTAGCCCTTTTAAAAGTGTATAGAGCAAGAGGGTGAAGATTCTTGAAGATATAAAGACATACAGCTGGAGCAAAGTGTGCTCTGATGCTTTACAAAATCTAGAGGAAAGGCGGTGAAAGATGTTCAGACATGCCAGAGAAGAAGGAGGGGGTAAACAAAAGAAATGTATGGATGAAAGACAGGAATCCTTTATAACAGTTCCTCAATTCTTAAACAAAAATAGAGAGAACAGTCCTCATACGCTAGAATCTTTTCAAAGCACAGGGAAAGAAGGAAGGCAGGAAGGAACGAGAGGGAAAAAGAACAGACAAAATAAGTAGACAAAAATGAAAAAATGAAACTGAGGCAGATATGGATAAAATAAGTATAAAAATGTTACTTTATTATTTGCAACTTCCATACTGCTCAGTGTGGATTTTATGATTAAATCATTGATAGAATTTTTGCAAACACCTTAAAATTTAGGTTTAAATCAACTTTATCAAAGGACTCAAATGCTGAGCACAAATAACATGGAACTATTATAAAATAGGAGACAATATTAAATAAAGAATTATATTAACAAATGAAACAAAATATATTAAAATATTACATGCAAAATGAGGTGTTTTAATATTGAAAATAAATGGAATTTAAGTGATTCAGATTATTTGTTCCCTTTCAAAATTTCACAAAATAATTACTCAAGTATAAAACTTTAAGTTTTCAATAAAATAGCATTTTAAAAGAATTTTTTTCCGTGAAGATTCTTCGAGCTGATTATAACTGAAAAACTCCTTGCTCTTAAATACCTTTGTATGAACACAGGGCTCCTACACCTTTAATCATCTCCAATGGTCAATATAGATCTTTTTCTGCATAAATAAAAAGCATTGTTCATTCTTAAATTTAGCGACCTTTTTATATGCAAAAGAGGATGTGGCATTTTACTTCTGAAAGAAATACATGTTCTTCCTACGCTCTTCTAAGTTTTATTGGAAGTATTGATAACTGATGTGTTGAGGCTCACCATCAGTTTCTATGGTTTCATAAGGGATTATTCCCAATATTGCAGTGTTTGTTGCTGTTTAATAGTCATTTTAATGAGAGTGGCTGCTCAGTAGTTAATATGTAATGTCCTTAATTCAGCCCTCTTGTTACCACATGCTGCCATGCCATCCCGAGACTTTTGGATTACCCTGTGACTTTATTTGGCAGCTCTTTACACTGTGCTGCCAATTCCGTACCATGCTGACTGTCGTAATGCCACATCAATCCTACCTTGTTGCTTCCTTGATGCTGTCTGTTGTACCCCTTTAGTCCCTGCACAACAGGAGAAAACTTACATAGTTCCAGAAAAAGAATTCCAGATTTAAGAGATTGTAGAATTTGTACATGATAGGGAAATGTTTTTTTCTCAAGTCTGCCTCTATTGTGTCAGAAATGAAAAATGGACTCATTTATCTCCTATTCATGTCTGAACTTCATCTGAAAAAAAGAGGACATTCTTAATCCTGAAGGATACATCAGAAGAGAGGAATGGATATTCTGCATTTTTCTCCCTCAGTTTAGTATCTCTTCTAAGCAATAGCATGCATTGTACATATAAAGTCATTCCTTCAACTCCTATACCCTAAACAGTTTTGTCCTTGCCAGTGAGGAAGAATATACGTTATGACAAAGTGTGCGATAGAGATGATTTTTAATGGAATTTTTCATTGCTAAGGAAGTAATGATACAGCAGCCTCACAGCACAATGTCTTATTCCAGAGATGAACTGTCATTTCATTCGTGTCATTCACACAGCAAACTTTCCTTCCTTTCCCTATAAAGCCAAACATTCAGCGTTCTCATCATTTGAGAACTATAACATTTCCAAAGAGGCCTAAGACAACATTATTGCATGCCACAAATCAGTCTTGCAAGTTCAAATGATGAAATGCAAAATGTCAAACATACACTTTTTCTTGTCAAATTGATATTCTTCTACTGTGTATTTAATGTACAACTTCTATAACTTCCATCAACTTGCTGGATTTCTTGAAGGCAAAAAGGCAGTTACTATTAGGTATTTTTTAAAGGCCAAAGAAAGAAATTTTAGAAATATTTCCTTCTGCAAATCCTGCCAGTATAGATTTTGAAAAACAAGCCACCACACAACAATGTCCACAATATCTACCTTCTACAGGGCTTCAATTGTATTGATTTTGGAATATCTTTTTTAATTTCTGAACATTTTCTCTGAGTAATCTACTTTGAAAAAGCTCTTGTCTTCGCACATTTGAAATCTCATGGCATTCTTGATAGGGGTGATAAGTTGTATTTTATAGAGCTGAAGCATAATGGGGGTAAATAACTCATGTTACCCAAGGCTCCACTTCAAGGATCAACTTCACTCTGAATTTCATGTACTGTTTCCATTAAACTGTTAAATATTAAACAACAAATTCACTATTATCAGCTGTTTTCAACCCACAATTCCAACACAAATACATTTATACAGAACACTACATAGGCATAAGTATAATTAATGTTAAATCATTTGCAGGATCTTTGCAATGAGATTCTGCTGTTATTTTTAAGCCCCAAGGGAGGAGAAACACTCAAGAACACCTCTGATTTAAGGGGATACAGTCCCATACACTTGAAGTTAAGACTGTCTATAAATACTTTGCTGAGTTACAACATAATGATTAAAAATATGTTGATACATTGAAACTATTTATAATGCAACTTCAAATAAGCCTCTGCTCCTAGGCTCCTATATTAACTGTTCCACAAAGACCATTCACTGAAATTTGTCTCTTTAACTTTTTGTTGGTGTGAAAATATAGAATGGTTTGTTGTTTTCTTCATTTCTGTCTTGGAGAATGCAGTAAGTGCTTAAGAAAATGTATTTTTCCTCTCTAACCTTCATTAGAATATACATGCTAGATTTGTGCTTTATTTCTTTCTTAATTTCAGTTTACATGGTGGTCTAAAAGAATTTCACAGGTGTTTGCTGGAACTCATTAGACTATTTGGAACTCCTTCATGCTCTCTAAAAGGCAATTAAAATGTGTCTGCAAATTACCTCATGTGGTCTGAAGCACAGCTGCCTCTCATCCCCCTGTTACTACGCGGTGTGTCCAAACAGAATAGAAAAGCTGCTTTGATACCTGCGGTTTACAAAGGCAAATCATGCCTTCATGAGTGACAAAAATCCTCTGCATGCTTCTTAAGTCTTCAATGCAATTGCCTTTGTTGCCACAAAAAAAAAAAAAAAAGTTGATAACAAGTTAAGAGACAGAACTAGTTAATTAAGTAGATAATACAGGCAGTGGGAAACCAGTAAGTACTCGGCTAATTCAAAGAGCAGTTGCTGCATACTTAGAAAACCTAGGTATGTGCAGGTAAAGCATATGCGATTCTAGATGCATGGGAGAGTATTTCTATTTCTTGTTTCTGCTTAAAAGGGAGGGGTAAAAAAAATCCATTATCCAGGCACGTGTACTTACAAAATTTACTATCATTCTGCAAATATCTGGCAATTAAAAACTCAGTTTGAGTTTCTATTTTAGCTAGTCTTCAGAGAGATCAATTTCACTAAAATAAAGAAATTTTTTTACTTCTCTCTCAATCCTTACTGAACTGCCCACTGTGTTGGAAATTCTGCCTGAGTAAAGACTAAATAAAAGAATCTTAAATCTTTTTTGTTTCAATTGTTTTGTCCAGTCTATTTTACTTTTAAAAATTAGCTATTTATGAATTCTACTGAAAATTTATATTTTCCCATCAGATGCAGACAAATTAAAGTAAAATTCAACAAGCTGTTTAATCACTTGCTTTACTATATGCATTTGTCAGTTCCAGAGGAGCATGGTGTTATTTAAAACTAAACCAGAAAGGTTCAGATCCAACATTTTTTTTTCCGGCCAGCTGCAGAAAGGAAAAGGCACATCTGGCCTTTTTTATACTCTGGGGATAGTGCAGAGTGAGAACAGCTTCCAGGCTACAGCCCCATCCTCGTATCTCCCTTCTATTCCAAAACCACTAAAATTAGTGGCAGTAAGAAAATCCTTTAACTGTCCTTGTATCTTCAGCACCCATCACATCAAATGTACTTTGAGCTCTAATGATTGCCTTGGCCCTTTCCAGCTGTAGCTGATCCCTCATCCCATCACCTCTCCCCCTCCGCCCAATATTTTCCCACTTTTTCTCCCCCACTCACCTGTGATCTCCCTTTAAGCTTCTGTAGTCACAATACTCCACTACATCCAGCTGCAAGAATAGCAAACAACACACCTGCATTCATTCCAAACAAGTTTCCATCTCTCCCACTTCTCAGTTTACCCTCTCTCTTTCCCTTCAGTCTTCTCGTAGTCCTTAATACTCATTCCCTTCCTGTTACTTTCTTCCAGTAAGCCATAAAAGGTGAATAAGTAATTACCATACATTTTAAACAAAGCAATGTCTAGTAGTTACAAAACAACATACTGTTGCTTAATGGGAAATTTTACATGAGACGTGTCAAATAAATTGTGAGCTCAATAATATTGACTCCTGTGAAAGTGGCAGCCCTGAGTCTGAAGGCAACCCTAAATATATTCTACTTTTTAAAGTGCAGTCACATACTCAGTAACAGTGAGTGCAGTTCTTAGGTTAAATTGCAATTCCTAACATGTAGAGGAGACTTGCAGATAACAGCAAGATCTATCTGTAGATATAGAAGAATAAAATGTAGCCTAGAATGTAACATACATAGTAATTACACAGAACAGCAAAAATCCTTGGGTGTGATCCCACAAACTCTTATGCAAATCATTTTAGTAGACTCAGTAGGACTACGTACTTAAACATGAAAAAACCACCCCATATTTCTGGACCCTGAGTCTTTATACCACACTTGCAAACAAACAGCACGTTCTTCTCACAATAGCCTGAGGGATAACCTTGCCTTTTATGTGAATACAAAGTTATTAGCTTTGTCAGAGTATTACAAGACATCAAAGTAATTGTTTTGGTTCCTGATTTCACATCTGTTTTCAATGAACTTATTACCACATAACATTCAACCATCAGATTTACACAATGAAACTTCCAGTAAGCTAAATCATGTACTTGTTTAAAAATTCCTAGAGATACTGTCTTCTGAATTCCTACAGCACCTTGTCTACTCTATATCCATCTTAGCTCTTTACTAAATGTATTGTCGTGGCTCATGATGTGATTATGTGAGGTAATTATTGTACCTTTACAAACCTTTAAGAACCAGAAGAGAAATGAAAAGTTGTCTTTCAGTTTTAGAAGGCTAAATGAACGCTTCTTCCCAGTATAAGAAAAGAATCACATCTCTACCAACGGATAAAGAAATTATTTTCCTACATGACAATTGAGTGCAAAGGCATTCCCAAAGCTTTGGAAGACAACTAGTGAAAGCTCTTTTAAAAGAGAAGCATCCTGAACCTTCCAAATCTCCTACTGTGCTCAGCTGGAAGTACAGCCAGGCCCAGGCCAAGATGGACAAACACATACTGTTAATTACATTAACTGAACATACTTGTAATTTTGTAAATAAAATGCACCCACAAGTAAATCAATGAAGTAGTGATATGACATTTCACAATAATTATACTCTTTTCAGAACCACAGAAATTTTAGGTTGTCGTCTTGTAAACTCTTACATGACTTACTCTAGTGGTGATGTCAGTGACAGCTCTGAATTTCCTTGCTTTGAATGCAGTTTAAGATCCTATTGTTACACTAATAGGAATTTTTTAATGTAATGGTAGCACGTGTTGTGTAATACAACATTTAATACAGCATATTTAGTACTGCCAGTACTCAAAATCTTGGTACTTGTTATACCTGCAGCAAAGCTGTGTAGAAGTTTTACTGAGTAAATCTAGAAGTTCTCTACCTATGACTCACTTAATCATCAGCTCCATTTGTAGAAGGATGATTCATGTAAATATCTTGCAGAATCTATTTCTCAATAAAGCAAAATTTCCATGTACTTTAGAAACTGAAGATAAAAAATAGGCAAGAATTCAGGAAAATGCTGTGGATTTTCATTCAAATTTGTTTTGCTATAATTTTCAGCAGTGTGCTGTGCATATTTTTTAGACTTGAAGGGAATGTATATAAGAAAAAACTCTTTGCAATGTTCATAATCAGTAAGAAAAAAAAAGTTATGACTTCATTATGTTCATACCTGTCTAGTTACTATTTTAACTTTGCCTCCTTTGGGGTGTCAGTTTGCACTAGTCTTCTCATCCTAACTGAACTTTTTGGGAAGTGTGCCATCTTTTACGTGTTTGTGTAGTAGCTGGAATAGTTGGGGGAACTGTAGCTCCTACATACCACAAACTCCAGTGAGGCTACTCATCAGCTTTCAATTATGTATTAAGTATATGCTGAATCATGTTAAAAAGATCTTTTTCTTCATGTTGAATTAAATAACATTTATTCCTCTTCATCCTACAAATGTATCATTTTCATTTCACTAGAGACTGTTCCACATATCTCAGACACTGTTACTGGTATGTTCTCCCCCACCCTCTCAAATTGACACCACTTGTCAAACTGATTGACATAACTTAAATAACCTCACCAAATACATAAATTAAACCACCTTACCAAATAAGAATTTATAGTGGAAATACCGAAAGACTTACCCATAAGAATTCCGTGTAAAAAACCTCCAACCTGATTGCTTCTCCTATGGGGTTCTTTTTTTGGTATAAAAAGAGTATATAAACCAAATGCCTGCCACTGATTTTGTACTTTTACAAGCACTAACATTTTAACAGCAGAAATGTTAAATATCAAAGTAATAGATGAGCATTCCACTAGAAGGCAATTTCACTAAATACCACAGGTATTAATCTTTCTGAATCTTAATTATACCGTTTTGACATATTATCCTTATCTGACCTTTCCTCCAGAACTGCATGAATAGATGTGAGATAGGTAGGCAGACTCAGTTATGGTTGCCACCAGACATGCATCAGTTTAATGCAAAGAATGAATGGACATAAAGATGCAGCTCATCTACGGTGCAGAAAGCCATTAAGCCACTATTTTCTGAAAGTTATCATTTCAGTTCTAGCTTTTGTTCCAGGATTTTCTATCAGCTTCCCTTTTCTGGCCTTGGTCATGCCACAGAACATAAAGTTTTAATGAATTACTAAGAGTGTAGAACTATAAGATATTGCTGAAGAGCTAAACTTTTTGAACTAGAACCGTCCAAGCAACGTTTAAAAACAATTAGTAATGGCAGTCCTTAATCGAAGAAACTGAATTTCAGTTGAGAATAGTAAGGGCTGGCAGTTCCAAGATTAAAAAAGTAATGATTCTGCCATTAAGGCACACTTACACCAATCAATACTGAAAAGTATCCAGATTTTATTAGATCAACTGAATAAGCGAAAGTGGGTAGCTTGGGCATATACGATTTAGGAAATGTTGCGTGAGAAGTACAGCATAGTGATGATGCACAAGAGATCCAAGTCCTGCTCTGACCTTAAGTGAATTACTTCATCTTCCTTGGTCACAATTTTCACATTCACATAGATGTCTGAGATATTCTCCTTAATATTATCCACTTTTCTCTAATGCTTATATTGTTTTTCATGGCATTTACAAATCTAGCACGCCTTTTTATTACGTTATACAATTTGACTCTCAAAGTGAAGTTTTACATTATAAATTCTCTGCTGGAAGAATTTGCATCACGAAACTATGTGTATCTTAGTTTTATAGCAATCCATGTTCTCCACAAGGTTCCTCCATGACCTGTTATGCAGCATAAGTACTTGCCTGTACCTCTAATGGCCTTTCATTAGAAAAACACAGCCTCTAAGACATTGTCTGAAGTACCTGAAAGCAGGGTGACACATTATAAAATGAAAAAAATTGTTACAATACTGCATTAAAGCTGAAAGTTAAATATGAATAGTTTCCTAAAACTAACCGTCATTGGAAGTAAAGCATGGACTAATTTTTGAGCCAGAATGATTCCCAACTCAGCCTGAGACTTATGGTGGATTTTTTAGAATGTTTTAACTTTTTAATTACCTTGTCAGCAGTTTTTCAGATTCATAATCATTCTCATATGTATCATTAAGCTGAACATAGCCTTAAGATGAATTCTTATCAATTTATGTGCACAATTCTACTTGAGAAATACAGTATCAACCAACTAAAATAAAAATATGCTAATTAAACACAAACATATCTCCAGAAACACAGACTTTCTGTAAACTGAAGATGTTCTCCTTGCTGTTTATTATTTGTATTTTTAACTGGAAATTAACATAAAGACATAAAATAAAGTAAGAAATTACAATGATGAAAACTATCAACAACTTCTGAGTTGTTACTATGTAAATGCAAATTTTTTTAGTATTAACAAAGATTAACTGGGTTTTTACTTCATCATAGATAAATATGATTATTTATCTGAGAAAAATCCATATCTGTCTTTCAGAGTCCTTCCAAAACAATCCCCATTTCCTGAGTAAAAACCAACTGAACTAATAATGTTTGATAAATATTTACTCTGCATACCCGCACTGATTTTTTTTTTTTTTTAATTTTCTGTTTAAATTTGTATGTCATTTAGAATTGCCTTTTTTGCTGGTGTTTTGTTCATTCAAAAAGGTTAAATGATTATTAACTCTGACTAAGCGGCAGGATAAGTGTCCTTGAAATTTGTGATAGTTCGATTGGGGCTGTTGTTTCATTGTATTGTATTCTTCATTTCCTCTCATGTTTCTCTATTAAAGTGATTTTCATAGTTTATATCCATGCATACAAGAGAATTAAGCAGAGAACTCAAAAGCTCTGCCTGTTTGCAAATCCGAAACAGCTTTAATAAGAGAATATAAAATTGTATCCGTACAACCACTAAAGTATTCATAAACGGCATCTTTTTCAGGATTAAACCTGTTGGATGACATATAATCGGCACATATGGTGACCCAGAATTTTTTTTTCTGAGAAACATGTGTTTAACTTCCCAATCATGCACTTCTGAGAATAGGGCTCACTCTGAAAATTTAAAGCGTCCAAAACTTAACTTCCAAATCTGTGAGACAGGTGAGGAATAGACAGGAACAAGGTGACTGTTTTGCACGCATATATGGGAATTATAGGAGGGAAGCATAATAAAGGATAGTCTAATTTCTTTAATTTTTATTAAGGTGCTAGTGAAAGGTATGTTTGTGAAAAAGTCTCACCTACTATTAACACCAAATGAATGCATATGTAATTATAAATGTAATTATGTTAATTACTGTAATTAATTTAATGTGAATTGTGTCTGTACAATTTGGGGTTTATTGATTGTGAAGGTAAGAGAAGATTTTCAAAACTGATGTAGAGCAATACTTTTTGTTGCTCAATGGATTAACACTCTCTTACATTACTGCTGTCTTACTCAGAGGTTTTGTACCTAGTGGATTAGGACTTCAAATACTGCTGGGATACAAAAGCTCTTTACAGTAAAATCCAAGACTCTAGTAATTATTATCCAAGTCTTTCAATGATTTTTTGATGTTTGGGTTGAGCTTTCAGCAAGAAGATTAAAAAAGATAGAGAAAAAAAACGAAAAAATATTTTCAGTTGATATAAGAGTCTTCAATGTCTCATCTATTGATTTTCTTCAGATCTTTAAATTCACAGTGTGACTTATATTCCATGAAATAGGGTCATTGACATCTGAAAATGTACTACAAAAAATATACACTTCATATCCCATGGACTGAAACACATAATTGTCTAATGAAAAGGTTATCTAGTGTGTTAAATCCATCACTTACAGAAATTTTTTCTTGCTTCTAAGTGAACAGATTTTGCTGCATTTTAAGGGAGTAAAAGCTTCATGGTGACTGAAATAGTCTGTGGGTACTGTACTGTTTGACCATGAGCTGCCTTTTTTCTAATTTTTTTGATACAGTGATATCCCTAAATTGACCGCCGCAGTAACACACTCTCTGGACTGCAACTTTGTATTTCTTGTACTACTGCCTTTCCCATTTCATTTTATCAATACAGAAAATGAAGAAGGTCTAAGATTTAAAGGAAACCTTGAATTAAATACTGATGAACAAAAGCAATCAAAACCCATTAGCAAGCAGTTTCACAACATGGTACTGTTTTTACAAAGTGCAACCTCTAAAACAGTACTTTTTGTAATTTATTTATTTCCTCTCTGTAAAATATTTTTTAGTACATTTTCAAGCGTTTTTCTTTATGCACATGAAAGCTGTGATGCTGGGTAATCAAATGATGTCTAGAGCACAGGCTTTAAGAAAAACATGGCATAATGTATGATTAACTTTTCTCTTGCCAGTTGTATTGTTACTGCAAAGTAAATAAAAAACTGCGTTTTTCCATCCAACAAAATTACAAATTAAATAACAGAATATGAAAAGCAATCTGTAAGCTATTAAAATAACCAGATTATATTTTAGTCATGAACAATTGTATATGTATTTAACTTTTTATTATTCCCAATGAAGTCAATTAAGTTACTAACATTACTTTAATTGAATCACACCTGCGTTTATCAGATTAGACTTTAAATTTCCATTTTTGAAGCAGACTAATTACTGGAAGAGTTTTTTACATTTCCAGGAAATCGTAACTCTTCTTTATTGAAATTAAATTAATTGTAAACAAACAATTAGTAGACTATTTACAGTAACTTTGACTGGAAGAACCATATTTCAGATCCTTTATAAGTGTTACCAAAGTGAGCAGAATGTATTTGTTTGGCCTTTTATGTTATAGGTGATCTCAAATTGTGCCTTGCAGAATTCATTCATGGGAGGCAATAACCATGTAACCTTAGGACTCCCTCACTTTCATGTTAAAGGAGACCTCAACATTGCCTCTACCAAGATATATAAGTGATTAATGGATTCAGAGGCACCACCAAGAAAAAGAAACCTCCACGTTAGGTATTAACAATCAGAAATGCAAAAAAAAGAAAAAAAATCAAGTCTATTTCATCCATTAAAACCTTACAGAAACAGAACAAATATATTATAAAGGCTTTCCTTAAAAAGATTTTTATCAAAACACTCATCTTTATATTCTACAGGAATTGTCAAAGTATCTTATGCAGCATAGTTTAGTTTAATCCTTTTCATGAAATATGGCAATTTTTGGTACTTCACTGTGAGTAAAATGTTATTCCTAGAAGAACAAAACGATGCAATGCAGAGTTTACATTCCTATTCACTCCCAGACTGAAAACTCCCAAAAAATGTTAATTTATATCCTTCCGAAAAGAAAACAAAAAACACCTATTAAGAAAGAGAGAAATGTGGATATCAAAATCCCTTAATAATAGTCTTCCCAACATCCTGAATTTTAAGGCAGCCAGTATTTAAAAGCAGGGATCTAGAGAATGTTTTCAATGACGTATCAATTCTATCATAGCCTAACAGATTTTGCTCAATATTTGAAGATTATTTAAAACTTAATTGGGGTGCAAAACTTGACAAATCTAACAAGAGGACAACTGAGTTTTTTCCCTAAAATATTCAGGCTAAGCCAATGTTTTCTTCTCAGTTTCAGAAAACTCTTGAAGGAGATTGTCCCTGCACTTTTCAGGAGTACCAAACAGTGATACTGCCTGAAAATAGTCACCACTATTAAATATAATGAGGCAAAATACAAAAAAAATGTACAAACAAACATAAAACCCCAACAACTGCCATCCCAAACACCCTTCTACAAGTTGCCAACCTTTCCAAACCTTTATGAGCATCGTGAAACCTATACATCTAAGAAATCACATTCTGGATTGCCCAAATCCTGGCATCTCTTTTCCACTTATTTCAAAATTCAACTTTCTTCCTTGAGTAGATTTGCTACTTTAGAAGCTCTTGCTCTTGTGGCCTGAAAGATAAAATACAGTAGTAAAGTAGCTAAAATTACCATTGCAGCACTGACTTCAATATAGATTGTTGCTACTGATACACATGTGTACAGTGACATTTTTTCACTGAGGGATTTTTCATTTTGTCATATGCTTGTAAGGCTCTGACTTGGAGAAAAGGAATGAGACTGTTTTACACAAGGATGAACCTCACTGGAACTATTCACACACTTGGATTTAGTCATGTTTATATCTCTTGCTGGACATGGCCCATGAAATCTGACTATGATTCCTGAAGTCTTTGGAACTTTTTTTTTACTGATTTCAGTTGATTTTAGATCATACATTTATAGACAAGTTGATAGTATCTTAATTCTATACCCCATATATATGTGTGTTCATTGATGTTGTACAAAGCTTTCACTGAATAGCCTCCTACTGTCCTATATTTGAGGAAATGAGTAGTTGAGTCGGTTCAAGGGAAATGATGTTACAACACAAAAAATGATGTTTTCTCTAAAAGTGACAGAGTTTGACTGTTGTCAGTTAATCTATAGTGACTAATTTATATTGGTTTCAGAGCAGTAATTATTGTGCTTCCCCTGTACTGGAAGATGGGCACTTCTGTTGATGCACACACTGGAAGGAAGTTTGTCCACCCGGCTCACAGACAGGGTTTTCTGAACACGCCATGAACAAACTATCCTCTAATACCGCTCTTGTTTGTGAGCAATGAGCTTTTTCTAAGTGCGAGCAAGTGAGCTACAAGTACAGTTGTATCCAGGTACAAAGAAGTCAAGGAATGACTGTTCTTAGGGATGGGACAATGGGAAAGATCTTTTAGTAGTTGTGGGTAACAATACATTACATTATTGATAGTGTTCAGATTAACACTAGTAGCAAAGCACGGCAGGAATTTATTAAAAATGGATTTATCAGCGAATAAGAATTCCTGATGTTTAACTTTAAGGCAAAAGCAACCAGGGCATTTTGAGTAACAGCTTTAAGTTGATGATTAGCTAAGGGGATTCAACACTTAATAGCCAAAATAAATTACTATAATTATTTTATTACCTATGGTAACTGATTTCATTGTTTTTATTGAAATAAGAGCTCCCTAAAGAATAGAATGTTGCTTCAAAGAATCCCAGCTGAAAGCTTCTGTGTTCTCTTGTGGCAATCAAAAACAGCAACAAAAATAGCGGTCATTAATAATACTTTTAATAACTGTGCTACAACATCTTAGAAATATGTTCCAGATTTGTCTGTACACCTGGACTTGAATATGAATTTTTCCAGCCACTGAAGGGTTTTAGGTGGAATGAAAATAAATCTGTAAAGCACTTATTAAAATAAACATGAATATTTATGGAGAACAACGGAATGCTTTAAATAGATTTTTAATAAATAAGTGTGTGATTAGTTGAAAAGCCTGAGAAATCTTATAATTTGACCTTAGAAGAATTATTTTAAAATCTGTATACTTCTTTTGCTCTCACTGCGAAGTGTTAAAAATATACACTTTATGCCAGAATGATTTTCAAAGAACCTTACTGAAACACATAGTGAATTTTTATGGAGTTCGTCTACATCACTTTCTAAGATCCTACCCAGGTCTAACTTTGAGCTAATTTGTATTCATATCGGTCTGTATTGCTGTTCAATACTCACTGCACCCTCCTCTTTCCTACCTTTCCCCCTCTGCTGGATCCCATCTTACATCCCGCTACAATTTAGAACCTACTGGAAAAACTCCAGCTAGCTGCTAGGAACTACAGATCCGACTCATTTCCATCATCTCCTCTTGCACCCTTAAAAAAATAGTAGTAGTATACAAGAAAGAGTACTGATGGCTTAATTTGCAGGCAGCCTTTTACTGATTTGCACCAGATCTGCTACAATCGGATACTCATGAAATGTGCACCTTCCTTTTCTATAGTGGTTAAGCAGCTAAAACTGTGACGCTGTAAGGCTCTATTAAATCAAAGGCAAGAGAGCTGAAGTTCTCGGTGTTACACAAAACAGAGCCAAATCATTCTGGGACTGAATCCAGTAGCAAAAATGCACATCCTAAGGACACTGATCAACAGCATATTTTTACTGACCAGTCTATGTCCCCCTGCTTTCTAATGCCTTAACAAATGCCTAATTCTCCTGCACAGCTGGAGAAACTAATTATCATTATAATTTTCGGAGTTTTTCTTGTTATTTTGTATAATATAATACACTAGTACCATACACATAATTGGACACTGAGATTATCTCATTTGTTACTTGTGGGGCTTCAATAAAATTTTGGGTCTAACAGATGTTACCCTGAACAGAGCAAACAACTACCTATGGTACAGCTCATTGTCACTTTGTCACAAGAGCTGGGACTTTAGATCAAAACAAGAAATGGGGACTCCCAGAGTCACACCAGTAACACAAGATACAGAAAGGGCAATTGAGCCACACCCTTTCTACTGGTGTGATCAAATCTGCGAGTCTCAGTCCACGTTATGGAAATCGTCTGATTACCTTAACAAAAAATACCGAGTTTAGAATCTAGCCTAAACTCCATTTTGAGACAGTTCTCAATGTGCTGATAAGGCTTCAACATGGTATCACAAGCCCAATGAACTGATCATAAAAATCAGTACATATCACCTTACTGTTGTAAAATCAAAAGAAAACAGATGGATGAACTTTCAGCTAGTGTGCAAAATATTGGAGAATTTCCTCATATTATTTATTAGTGATACCACTGATCCTACAAACTGTCAAAAAAGGCTTAGCACAATTCCTTTTTTTTTGTTTCAGTTTTTTTTTTCTTTTGTTTTCCAAGAAAAACAACCTTCTTTAAAGGAAAAGTAAAATAATGCATGTAAAAAACTTTCTAAAATTAAATGACACTGTGATTTGCCAGCAATACTGGCAAAATTGCTGGGAATGCAGTTAAAAAAATCCCACGTCAATTAAATAAGAACTGGCATTAATGAAGACAAAATTTAAACCTTAAAAATTAGGCATTAAATATGTTATGGTTTCTCAGTATCATTAAATAATATTCACTGTATCTTCTGACATTTTCAAAGTTAATATTTGGACATCTAACAGTGATAAGAATAATATAATCCTCACAGGGTTTTTAAAAAATACTATTTGCATTAGTAGTCATGTCGTAACTGAGCGTGGAATAGTATGAAGAAAACTGGTGAAATGCCGTTTGGTACATGAAACATTTTTTGCACTGACTTTGGACTATTAAAATTATTATTTTGATGTTGCAGTAATGCAAATGTTGGGCCTTAATTTCCTTAATTTTGTGTTTAAAAAAAAATCTAAAATATCTCTACTGATTACACAGCATATCTACTTGTATTACTGGTATTGGAAACTCCTCGATATCACAATAGCAGTAAACAATAGTAAGGAGCACCGATGTTCAAAACCTGATACTGTATTTTTAGTAATCTAATACTTTGGTTAGACATGGGAAAAGCTGACTGGCTTTCAGGCCTCTAGTTCCTTCATCCACTGTAATAAGACAAAGTGTAGTCCAAGTAAAACACAGATTATGCACGACAAGGTTAATACAACCTTAAAACTTAGGGCAAAACAGCAGTTAAGAGGGGGAAGGAGAAAGCAGCCTGCTGGACGCCAGCCCCTGCGCCGGGCAGGGCTGGCACAATCACGCTCTTTGGGCAGCTCCCATCACAGGGCCATGCTTCTGCACAGTTTTTTGTGTAACTGCTAAGTGAAATATGCAATTAAAACCAATACCCAAACCAGAAACCTTTCCCTGGCAATCAGTTTGAGGTCTCAAAGCGGTTCTCTGTGGGGCCATGCTTGTGCTATTCTAGCACAGGTCAGGTAACTGGCAGGCAGCAGCTCTTTGAAGGGCTGCTCCCAGGTACCAGCATAGCTGTTGTGGGGCCATACTGGGAAACAATCTGGATTTAAACAATCCAGACATTGCTTTTTGCAATCAAAGACTCTTATTTTATTTCTAACTGTAATAATTTCAGTCACCCTGGTTATGATGCAACTCAACAAATACTTGCACCAGCCCAATGGGAAGCAGGGTGAACAGATTAGCAGGGACCGCTGAAACAGAACTGTACCTAAAAATACCACATGATTGAGACCTGTGCTACTATTTCTTACATATTAAGTCTTGGATTTGGAGTTGTTCTTCCTCAGCACTGGAATTCAATCTCTTTGAATGTATCTATCAGTCAACAAAATATTCTGTAATCAAGTTGTCAGCTAATTCAAGTTGGATATAAATACTCTTAATCCTACTTCATCTCTTTAGGACAAAATTAACCTTAGGTGCGTGAACCGCCTTTCACATAGCATCACCTTCAAATCATTTTTTCAGTAATCACCTTCAAATCATATCTTTTAATATTTCCATTTTAAATGATTTATTTTTGTGTATTCTGTTTTTTATCGCTGCTGATTTCCAAGACCATGCACATGCACATGTACCACCGAAGCAACTTCCCTCCTAATTACAGTCTGTTTCTCTTCACAACTAGAGTCACAGGGAAGAAAACAATGATTCTGTGACATCAAACTCACTTATACAGTAATGAACTGTGATGCTACAAATACTTGATTGTGGCAACCTGGAATGAATCACAACCAGGGAAGGATGATGAGAACAGAAACGCTTTTTCTTATGCACGCATCTAGGTAATTAGCTGCAGTGGACAAAGGCATGCAACAGCAAACATGTCACTTCTTTAGTTTAAAGGAACTTAATGAATTAAAATCTGTCTGGAAAAGTGCACTATCAATAACACTGTGGTCATTTGCCTGGATATAACCAAAAACTTTACCCAAAAATTAGGAACCAATGAGACCGTGGATTTGAAATATTTGTTATGTAAAACAGTGTGAAATGGTTGCAATATAATTGTTTGGCTTATAAATTTTAAGCCTGGAGGTGAAGACTGAATCATAATGTGATATAAATCAGTCAAACCTCAAGAACATTAAAGGCTGATTTACACCAGCTCAAGATCTACCTCCATGTATTAAATCAGTCTTTGCACAGAGTGATCTCACAGTAGTCATGAACTCACAGAGATGAGAGAAATGCACCCAAGTTAAATGAAAACAAACCAAGAAAGATGCAGGCACATTCAAAAGCTGTTTAACAGCTTTCACAAGGAAGAGGCAATGGGGAATGTCTTGCCCCTACTGCCGTTCATCTTGCAGTAACTGATGCTCAAACAGCATAAAACACGAAGGCAACAAAATCCATCTATTTTTAGTTACTCTTCAGTGCTCTTGGTGACTGCCCAAAGGGCGTCTCCCACTGCCAGCTTGGTTCTGCTCTTTCCAGTGAGCCCACTTTGCTTTAAAGTTAGTTACATACCTGTTGTATGATGAACAGAAGCATACGGGGGAAAGTTTCGCATTGGGTTCCTGGCAAACACTTTGTTTAATGTAACTAAACAGTGTCTACTTCAAGGTACAAAGAAATTCCAGTCTTGACTTTTCTTAGATATCCAAACCTCAGAAGGAATACAGGTACTCTTTGTATAAACATTTGCCTAACTGATTGCTAAATCCAGTGAAAAGCGCCTGTTTCCATTATTTGTATCAGTTTTACATCTACTTCTACTCAGCAACTGAAAGGTATACATCAAGAAGAATTCAAAATGTGAGGTAAACTGGGATATAAATTACACCAATTATGAATCAGTAAAAAAGGAGAGAGAGAGAACTGAAGTACTAAGTAAGGGAGTAAAAAGAAGATTAAATAAATAATACAAACATATAGTTAAGTATTTCTCTAATGTTTTTCTTGCCACTTCGTTTATTCTGACGGCCTTACGTCTTCCCTCTAACTCTGCCTGAGTGTAAGAACAGCCGCAATCGCTTTGCATGGCCGTGAAAAAATTATTTCTAACCTTCCTTACCCCCACCCCTAAAACAGGACAACTGTTCGTTCACTCCCCAGGTTTAGATGCAGATACTAAAGCAGTCTCTCTTCTGAGTAACCTTAGCTGAATTTCAAAACAGAGGTATAGAAGATGTCACAGCGTCACATTCCCCCTGAGTAACAGCAGGTGAGAGAAAATAAACTGGAGAGCCAGTTTATTTTGCTGCCTTCACTGACTCCCTCCCTCCCCTCCCCCACCCCAAACCAAACACACAGGACTAAAAATCTTGAAATATATAAATGATTTCAACAGACTTGCTTCTACTAGACGTCTTCTACTGCTCTTTACTGATTTTAAATTCACCAAAGAGCCTGTGTCAAACTATTTACCTTTACATGCTATTTTCAAAGACATGCTCTTACCCAGATTTCAGTTGTTTAGATCACTGCTGGCTTTAGACATAGCACACACCTCTGGAAATTACACTAACAATATTGCCATACTTAAAATTTCATGTGATACCAACGTGACTATGTTTGTCTCCAAAAGCAAATGTTTTCAGCTAGAGAAATAGAGGAAAAAAAATCAGAATGCCAAATCCAGAAACGGGGAACACTGCTATCTGCTAGCATAACACTAAAGATTCTGCAGTACTGCTTTCTGTATTTCTATAATTTAACAGTGGTTTAAAAATACAAGAGAGAAAAGCAGGAAGGAAACATTAAAAGGCCCAAAGTTTGTATTGGAATAGAAAAATTCAGGTTTCACACCTAACAATAACAATGAATGTTCACACAGGTGTACATGTTGCATATATGTATGGTACATACTGTTTCTCTAATACAGCTCATGTGCTAACTTCATGTGACACTTGCTGACTGCTCCAGAAGTACATTCAGAGTTTCTCCTAGGTTATAACTACAAGGATTTTAAATGTTTCCATCTGTAGACCAGGCTATTCTATGCCATACAGAGACACTAAGCTATGACAGGACACGTAAGTTCTCATTCCTTTTGACGATCACGATGTATTTCAGGGACACGTAACAAAACACATGTGCTCATTTAAAGTGAGAGAGGGATAGGGACAACTTCTTGGGAAGAAGCTCTGCAAGCAAGCATTGTAAAAAACGAACAAAGGAGGTTGCACTGGTGGAAAGACACCACCAGCTTTTCTTCTGGTAACATCCTCTGGGCAGATTTACAAGACAATGGTTCTGTCATCATTGTCACAAAAGATGGGAAGAACACAGTACTTACCTCCTAGCAGTAACCAGCCAGAGTGGCCTGTGTGCCTTTTGAAAGTAGTCAGCCTGTGCTAGTCTGTGAGAGTTTGAGTTTACCAAATAGTTAAGAGGAGAAAGAAAATAATCATCCTACCTTTACTGTGCTCCATTTGGGAGGGTAGTGCTTGTGTTAGCTTTAGCATGGAGATCATTACTGATCCTTGAGCCACTGCAAAGTCAGCCAGTCAGCCACTTTTACCAGCTACGCCAGGTAAAGTACATTCAAGGACTGTGGTGATGTTATAAGCTCGTCAAAGTGACTGAAATTCACATCTTTCCCAACTACAATGTGGAAATACATGTGTCATGGAAAAAAAGAGATTTATAAATGTTTCTATTGTTAGGAAGAACATATGGAATCCTTTTACGATATGGCCCATTGCAATTTTACTAGTGATCCTTAGCTCTTTGAAAAAAAGAAATGAAGCACTGGTAATGGATGCTGCACTTCACAGCAAGAATCTTGGCTTCATTAATCAAAGCCCAGTTTCAGGTAACAGGATTGTTTACGTGTAGTGTGTTCTCATATGACGCACTTTTGCACCTCTTCACATGATGTCTGAAGATAAATGGACAACTGGTTATCAAATGATTCTATGAAGGGTCCCTGGATTGTGACAGTCAACGAACAAAGAAATGTGACTGTTGTGAGCAGTTTCAAACATTTAACCTAAAATAATGGTTATTTCTTCTAGGTGAGAAAATGACAGCACGCAGAGAGAAACCTAATAAATTATCATACTCTATTTTTATTAACATGGTCACAATTCCCACTGATTAGCGCTGAACAGAATTTACTTCAACAGCACGAAGTATTACAATTCTCAGTCAAGCCTTGTCTTCAAAGATCTTTAATCTTATTTAGTGACCTTGCTTTTCTAAGGCTACACCTACTTGGAATTATTTCTTTCCCTGCCCAGAGATGATATGAACATGCCATGGTATATTCAAGCTGCAAAATTGCCTCCAATAACACAATACAACTAATACATTTGACCCTGCACACCCATGCACTATAACCAAACGGTATTATTTCAGCTATAGTAGCTGAGAATCTCTGTAGAAGCAGCCAAGTCCTTTTTACTTTCCTTTTCTCTCTTTCAGTAAAGACAATACCCAGAATTCTTAATTACTTATTGTTTCAGAGCTTCAAACATATTTATTTGGTATTTTGTTTTATGCTGGGCCATGTTGTCAAAAAGTATTCAGTGTTATTTACAAAAGTCCTACCATTCATATTTCTTATTTGTGGCATCACAGCCACAGCCTCAAGG
Organism: Burhinus oedicnemus; assembly: GCA_008921705.1. Taxonomy (NCBI): domain Eukaryota; kingdom Metazoa; phylum Chordata; class Aves; order Charadriiformes; family Burhinidae; genus Burhinus; species Burhinus oedicnemus. Next base: position 2,749,705 of record VFFE01007664.1, on the reverse strand, counting down.
ATGAGGCAATCACTGCAACTGACACAGCAATGCAACCAAGTATTAAATGTTAAAAAGGTTCCTCTAATGGTTTCTAAAATAATAGTGGAAGGCAGAAGATCTCTTCAGTGATAATATATGGTATTTACAGTAAGAAGGCATTTACTTTCATTGTCTAACATAATAGGAAACCCAGTATTTATGGAGAGAACGAAACATCCCATACAGACACTAGTTAATCTTAACTGCATCCTTGATGGATGTATCAGTATTCTCCATCTCATAGATTGCAAATTGGCGTAACTCCAGCAAGTGTTACAAGAATTACAGAATTCAAACAAACCTTCCTCATCTGAACGGTTACTGAATAGCAAGTAATTGAGGAAGGGTGAAAGCACGCGTTTGTTTCAATTTTAATGAACATCTACTTTGATCAAAACACAGTAAGAACTCAATGCTTTCCAAACAACTCTGAGTGAATCAGGGCCTGAATACCTATTTGGTTATGCATTATTATAATATTCTGATATGTGCATTCATAGTTCAAGCGTTGCTTTAAAAATATTTTTTTTCAGCATACATATATATTTCAAAAATAATACCAATAAGATGATACATGGACAATGTTCTAAAACTGACATGCTGTATAAAAAAACAAGAGAAAAGAGTGGACCTCTGAAAATGTAGTTATCAATTTTACAGGAAATGCAACAAAATTCAGATCACATTAAGCTTAAAAGTGTGAAGTAATACTTGCATACATAGCACTTATAAGCAGCTTATTATTTTTTCAGTGTTGCTATCCCAGGTTATCAGATGGTTGTCTGCAACTATACAACCTGTCAGGGTATGAGCTCCACTATAACCAGTAAAATAACAGTTTGCAGCCAACTTACCAAAAAAAAAAAAAAATTAATTTATATCAGACTCCCAACTGTGATTAGAATGTTAGTTACAGCTGCTGCCTTGTTATAACACCCCCACACTTCTTAGCTCACAAGGACAAATCCAATGAGAGAATGCCCTGCATTCATTGTGTAATTATATCAACCTCGCACACCTTGGAAACGGAGTACAGCTCTAACATGTGTATGACTAAAAACATTACTGTAAGATTATGGTCTGGAACAATAAAACTATTTCCTACTGTAGTTAATAGACTATTATAACAGGAAAACAATGGCAATATAAAACCTTTTCTTTATCTTGACTTTTTATAGAAAGATTTATCATTGGAAAAATGATATGATTTGGATAAGTTGAAAAAAACAAAAAGGAGTCAAATGCTGGAAGAGGAGGGCCAAGAACTTGCTCGTGAATTGGCAGACTGCCGAAAGCACCTCTGTTGGGGAATATGCAACTTTAATCTTTATTATGGAATGATCACAAATGGACTGTTTCAGAATACCATCTGTTCTCACTGAAGCATTGGATCAGCAGGCTGCATGCTTCAGTCTGTCCTTCACCTTATATTTGGGATTTTCAGCAAAGCTCCCATTTTGGAAAAGCAGGGTTTTGTTCAATGGAATGCTGGTGTAGTACCTAATTTAGAATTATTTTTTTATCTTATTTTTGTGGTGTTTGTATTTTGACTTTTCATATTTCTCTGAGGTAACCTCCAGATAAAATGCTTACAGTATAAGAGCATTTATTTCTGATTTCTATTTTCCCTTTGCGAAAAACTAAGTGTTGTTACCAGCTGTAGTGTCCAAACAAGCTCTTATCAGTCTAATGTTCTTCCCAGCAATCCTTCCGGCATATCGCATTGTTTAGATGTCTGTATCTCTGCATCTACACGGCATGTGTATGAGCAAATCTGAATTTATTATTAATTCCAGATGTTAATGCATAAAACATGATAAGGAAATTATTGGCACAAATGGAATGCAAAAGGACTTGACTCAATTCAGCACTAACCATCCCTGTGTAGAGGGCACTCTGCTGCAAAGCTGGCTAAGCCCCTGAAAAGCCATTAGCCTATCAGCAATTAATCGCTGATCCTGTTTCACATCTGGCTAGATGTGCAGTATTGCAACTGGACATGCTCATGGGGTATTAGCACTCCCAGGAGGGGCAGAAAGAAGAAAAAGGAACCAATTCTTTCAATGGAGATAAAGATTCAGAAAATCTTTGAAGGATTAAAAAATGGGAGAAAAAAGAAAAGATTTATCAGCAAAATGAAACATAACAACAGCACTAAGAAATGAAGAGGATGTAAAGGTTAGCATAGCTTAGCTAATGTGTAATTTTCTCCTCTGAACACAACCAGCTGATGTATGGTATGGATGTACCATGACAGAGTCCAACCACAGGGGTGGGTTGTCTGAAAATTCCAAACTCAATAAAGACAGAGAGAGGCCTCTTAAATTCAGTCTCTGGATAAACATACTTTAACTGCATGTCTCGCAAGTCCTAGCCAACAGCTTTTTCAAAGATTTAGAGATTCAAATTGTATAAATAAATACATTTATCTCAGTCTGTAGTGAGAATGATTTATCAGTAGAAGCGAAAACAACAGAAAATGAGACATACTATTCCCACATAAGCAGCAATCCTTAAGAACTGGGTAACCAAACACTTCAGAAGAGTATTTGGGGAAACTCAGCAGTAGCAAAGTATTCAGAGAGTAACAGGATGCTCTCCCCATGTAGCTCCACAAGCTACGATACAGGTAAGAATACAGGGGATTTGAGAAGAAGTACTTTCTGAGAATCACTGTTAAACCAGCGAGCACCCCAGATGCAGGAAGTTATTAGGAAAAGGGCTTAACCCAAAGCACATTTGTGAGAAGCCTGGGGAAGTTCAGCATGCAGTCCATTTACACTGCTTTCACTGCAAGTACTGCAGTTGAAAAGCATCCCTGTTGTGTTACAGTCTAGTCTTGCCAACGTTGATCCACACAAATGTGAAGAAAGCTATTGTTCTGGAGAATGATGCCAACGTGCAAATCTATTAGCTGATAAATCCTCTTACCTAGTATAAGAAACTAGATCTCGCTATGCAAACTAACAGGTGGTTTTCTAAGAAACTTTCATATTGGAGGGAGGAAAAGGAAAAAGAATCTAAAAATATGCATTTTGGGGCATCAAGATATTTTTGCACCTAATTTTCAACTTCTGAAGAATGAAGAACACAACATTATTTGTTACTTCTGAAAATCTTAGCTAATTTCAAATATGCTACTAGGGCATTCCTGGCACACACAGGAATCATGGCCTAACACGTGGAAGTTTTCTTTAAAAATCATAACCCCTTTAAAAAAATACAAACTCAAGTTTTGCTCCCTCTGAAATGAATGGGTTTTCTTTCTTTTTCTGAGTAAGAAGAACAAGCCTTGTATTTTGCCATGAAAAAGTAAATTGTAACAATTTTATATAAATCATAGAATCATCTAGGTTGGAAGGGACCTTTAAGATCATTGAGTTCAACCATGAACCTGACACTGCCAAAACTACCACTAAACCGTGTCCCTCAACACCATGTCTGCCCGTCTTTTAAATACCTCCAGGGATGGCAATTCCACCGCTTCCCTGGGCAGCCTGTTCCAAGGCTTGATAACCCTTTCGGCGAAGAAATTTTTCCTAATATCCAATCTAAACCACCCCTGGCGCAACTTGAGGCCATTTCCTCTTGTCCTATTGCTTGTTACTTGAGAAAATGAATAAACATGAACATTCTCTGTTATGTTTCCAGTTTTGCAATTTTATTGAAGATTCAGCAATCGCTAGCCTATCAGCAGACAGAAAGAATGTCTTTTTTTCCTGTTCCTTCTCATTCTCCTACTCCTGCCACCTTCTCCCCAAATCAACATCCCAGTAAAGGAAATTGGAAATAATTTCAGGAATGGATTATCGATCCAGTTGATAAGCAAAATTACAGCCTACCTTCACATTTCTTAAATGCAAAAATCTTTAGAAAAGTCATTCTCAACAGAAGCACGTTTTTATTCCTTTTTTTTTTCTTGTGACCTCAACAACTAGTGTTTAGCTGTAAAAAAAAAAAAAGTATTATTGTCAACATGCATACTTACTGCTGAGTATAATTACATTCTTCTGACAGCTTTTCTACCATTTTCTCTTACTAACTGAGTTTGGTGTATTCATTAAGACAAACTTTCGAAGAAATAAAAAGCATGCTAACGAAATCCTAATTTGTGAAGGCGAAAAGAAATTACTTTATTCTCTTACTAATGTGATTACGAAGGATGATGTTCTATGTATGCTTTTTCCTCAAAGAGAATTTTTAAGCAGATTCTTGTTTAAAGCTGGGAATACTGCTTATCTGAAGCTGTCCTTGTGCAATGCACACAATGACAAACAGAAGGCGACCTGGGAGGGAGGTGAAAGTATTAAGTACAGAGAGTGAAAAAGGATTTCAGTAGATACCAAAAAAAAAAAAAAAGTTTTTAATTTACAGTACACATTAAAGGATGCAAATCAAGCATTAAAGCAGATTCAACTGACTGTTCCTTTAAAATTAAAAGAAACAGGTAAGTCATATTTCTCGTTAACTACACCATTTAGAGTCCATCCTTATTTAGTATACAGACTGCAAGATTAGAGGAAAAGTCTTGTCTTTATTGGTGTAAATGGCCACATTGGCTGTGGCTTTAGTCTGTCAGGCTTATACCTGACTTCAGTGATCTACATGACATCAGACTGAAAATTTTTCCGTCACTGCCATAGCAATTCACCTGTTACAGGCTCTGCAGTTTCGGGGAAGGTGATTACTCAGATGTCCCCTCACTTCCCCCAGAGCTCAGCGATGGTGTTCAATACTTCTGAAATACCTATTAGGTGAACCATGACACTCACAACTTTCTACCAGCAAAAAAATGCTGTGGCTTTCAAAGGACTGCACAACTGGAGAATGCGAGCAGCAATCTGCATGGCAGCAGGCCTGGTCCATACTAGGCACTGACATTATCAGGAAGTTTCTACAAAACGTGCCTGAATTTAGAGTCTTTTTGTAACACTACTTTCAACTATAAACTTGTCCTTGTGGCTACAACATTGGGTGGATTCACATTATGTTACATTGTCTTCTGGGTAACATTAATATAAGGCAGTTGAGAGAATTCAGAATATGATATTAATTAAAACCAGACTAATTCTATAGAAAATCTCATGATATTATCAGATCTTGGGCAAATGGTAAACTACAGCACAACTGGTGAGAAGCGCACATGGGATGCCGCACCTTGGCCACGCACACACCGAGGCAGCAGACGTCCTTCTGGAAGCAATCCAGCACAGAAGCTGACGGTAGCGCACTCTCGCTCTGTATCGAAGGAGACTGAGCTGCGTACTATGAAATGTAATTTGGAGCAGTTTGCAGTGTTGATATGTTGAAACTTTTAGAAAGTGTGGTAGGAGAACAAGCCAACTGCTGACAAACTAACATGATATGAAATAAACTAGGATGAGAGGCCAATTGATGATTTAAAAAATAGGTTTTCCAATTCAATATCATACAAATGCCTTATAATACAGAAAGGAATCTGCTTTGCTTTCACAAAGAGCCAAAATCCAGCCCCTTTGGTGTAACAGACAGCATTTATGTCTAAACTTACAGGAAGAACATTATTGTATTTGATGATGGCATTTAAGGTCTTGCCATCATTAAAAAAGAGAAATTAATACAAGAATCCTTTCTGAACTTAGATTATGTTAGATTATTTTTTTATCTAGATTAGCTGCCTTATCCCTTTCATGACAAAGCTGCAGAAATAAAAGACTGAAAAGACCAGCTTGGAAAACAGAGGGGACAGGGCAGGTACTTCTTTTTTTCAGCAGCAGTGCTGAAACTGTGGCCTAAGACATCTTGCTATTGAAAACACCAGGTTCTCTTAATCTTGCGCAATGTATCTACAATCAGCCGGAGGTAATGCTGACTATCCTTGAACTCATCATGCATAATGCTCATGGAAGCTTAATTAAATTAACTGTTTAGTGTGCACATGCTCGTTGCAACTTACTGTACTTGGTTTAAAAAACCCAAAAAGTAATTTTTCTTTGTAGACATGTGCTTTCATCAGCTGCACGGGTGATCTTCAGAATAAAGGGAGTTTTAGCGAATTATTGACTATGGGTTTTTAAGTCAGTTGTGTAATTTAGAGTTCTAAGAACATACACCAGTGCCCTTAAATTAATCACACGGGGTCACTATTGTATATGTCACAATGCACTCTCCCTTTTCACTGATACACACCTCTGCACCTCCATCCCATAAGAGACAGATAGCTTTTCACCTCCATCAGTATAATACACATGCATTACTGTAATATCAAAACCAAATCCAAGATTTGTTAAGCATGGTTCTTCAAAAATTATCCAAACTCATTCTCATCCTATTTCATCACTGCATTCTTCTTCTCAAAGGATGAATATAACTTCCCAGCTTCTGCTAGCCTGGAAATAATACTGGACAAACTTCTGAGTAATTAGCTGGGGAGTTAACTTTTTTTTTCCATTACCAATTTTAATGAGAAAAAAGAAAAAAAAAAAAGAAAAATCCTACAACACTAGCCTTTATATACATTTCAGTCCTTTTTGTTAGCTCTAATGGTGGAAAGAGCTGAAAAATTTGTGGTGAGCGTTTGCATGTCAATTAGAATTAAGAAGAGAAGAAAAACCAGATGATTAGTTATTATTCTTACTAGATGTCTCCAAGGTAAATCCAAGCAACACAAAATGAGAAGTAGAAATAATATGGGTTTAAGCAATACAATGGGTTAGGAGCTGCCAGAAGTGTTTTACGTCCCAGTATTCTCACTTGCTTATGGATCCTTCAATTCTGCAGGTCAAAGATTCCCCAGACCCCGTAAACTATACGTATTCTAAGTATTGTACATTCCTGAGTGACTACACATCTACAGCCTCTTTGCACTATTCATTCTAGCTGGTGCTAAATATTCCACTCATAAGGCTAGCAATAAAGGCATGTACCTCTGTAGAAACCTGCAGTTTGCTAAAACATGTTTGCAGGTGACACGTAAATACCTATTTCTCAAAGCCACTTAACAAGAACATTTCTTGCCCAGTAATTACATAGAATGTAATTTAATAAAAGATTGTAAACTGGTAAAATAGAAGGAAGAGTGCTGAATTTCCCTTTCTTTCCTGATGGTTTGCAGGGAGCCCAGAACAGAGTACCAAGTGCTGAACACGTAACCTTCTGGATGATCCTAGAATTGCTTTCTGCACATGAGCGCTGGTCTCTGCCACTGGAATATAAATGGCAAGATAAATTGTTTTAACCAGCTGAAATAACCTAAGCTTTAATCAACACTTCTGAAGGACAGTTATATGCTTTGCTTATCCTCTACATAGTTTCAGGGAGTTTAGAAAAAAGTGCTTAATACTAAACAATTATTTTTTTAAAACTGTCACACGAGACATTCCCAGAGTTTTATTACTGGAACTTACAGGCAGCAGTATTTCTGAGGTAAAGGACTTTATTCAGCCTCATGGAGTTACAGATAAGGACAGATGCTGAAGACTCATCAAGGGAAGCTTTGCCTACCCTGTTTTGAATCACATAAAATACCTGCTGCTGCAAAAGAGCTCTCAAGACATCTTAACTTGTCGGTTTTGCTTACCCACTCACACAGCAGATGCTACTGGTTTCCATTAGGATAGGATGGTGTCTCCTGTCACTAGACAGCAGTCCCTCTGGTTGATTATAAATGAATGGTGCTGATGGGCTCTGAAGGAAGTTTCATTAGTCCTGTCCATACCAGAGGAAAGTTTAATTGTTTTTGAAAAGTGTTTTTTAACATAGCTGAACTGTGTTAGCAAAACAAATTAGCTTGTCCTGGGCACTCCACTAACTGCGTTGAGGGGCACATTCTCTTCCCACTGAAGTAAAAAATAAAACTTTATTGCATTCCAGGGATCAAGATTTAAGTCTAAGTGCTTCCGACAGTGTTGTCAAGGGGAAGCATCTGAGAAATGTGTTTCACTCCACAACGCCTACTCTGACATCTAAAAGAGTGGACATACCTCTTGATGTATTTGCTGGGTAGCTGCCAGTGTATCAGAGGTGCATAAACTTGGTCCAAAACTTCATTCTTAACATAAATCAAAATCATTTGTATACTACAGCAGTTACAAAATAGAAATTCAAACCTCAGAGCAGAGGTGGGTTTTTATTTCTCTGTCACTGAAGTGGAGTTTGGAGGCAGTAAGAAACAAGGGAATATTGTGAACACAAGATTTTGAACCATATAATTAGGCAATCTGCTTATTCCTTACATTTCCTTGGCATGATAGTATTATTTCCAGTGCAGGTACCTGTTGGAATGTCTCTAGAATGACTCAAAATGATAATATCCCAGAGGAACAACCACAGGACAATCCTCATGAATATATATTTTTTTACTCAAACTGACCATCAGTTTGAGTGTAGTGACATTCCAGAAACATTGGTTATTGTCTAGCTGATTTTCAGTGATGTATTTCTATAAGGAATGTGTAATTCAGGGTTTATAAAAAGTAAATACATTTTTTAAAATAGGGTTTTTAAATAAAATACACAATTATTTTAGTTGAATTATATAATAATTGACTTTAAGTATAATCATTGGAATAAAATAGCATTGACGAGATCAGATTTACAGGTTATGCGCATACAGTGATGACAATCTCATTCAGAACTGCTTGTTTATTGGCTATTCCAGAATATCTGCTGGAGAAGGATATCTAGCTCACAAAGTAATTTAGAAGGATGGAGATAATTCAGAGAGAGAGTTAGTTTGTCATCCCTTCTCTATTTCAAAACTTCGAAAGAGAGATTCTGCAAGAAAAAAGCATTCATGCTATTATCCCTGAAAGACAGGAGACTATATTAATCTTTACCTAGACTGAGAGCTATTAGTGGGCAATTACATTTTCCATAATTCAAAAAAACACTTAATTTTTTTCCAAGACTCATTTTGTTTCAAGTACAATGACAAAGTATTGGTGCCAAAGAGTTACACAATGTATTCAATTAATACATCATCAAGCAACTAGCAAAAGATGGAGATACTATGTTTTGTATATGTGCCTGTCAAAACATATGCTATACAACAGCAAGGTGAAGCTCTTTCAAATCCAAACTTAACATATTTACTAAATCATACATGTGAATCATACTAAGTCATATATGTGTGAAGCAATATCCTGATCTCACCAGGATGATTCAGAAAATGGACTTCCTTTATTGGTCATAAACAATAGAAGTTTCTGGTAAGCATCCATGAAATAAATGAAAGGCACAAATCCATGGCAAATTTTATGACCAACAAAAGGCTAACACTCAAAATCTAGACTCTAAAATAAATAACAAACCTCCTAATTCCTTCAGCAGGGCTAAGATTTCAGTCTAAAGACTGATTTGTAGGTTGTCTCTGTCCAGTGTGATAAAAGGTTTTGTGACAAGAAGAAAATACATGAAAAGAAAGAATGGGACACCACCTAAAAACTTTAAGGCCACCTGTGATTTCACAGTAGCATGAAGAGGAATGCAAATATCCCTCCTGAAAGAAGAATAAAGTCAGTTATATCACAACTCAAAGCCCTCTAAGTTATCGCTATTTTAACTTGAACTCTTTGTGAAGGGGGATGAAAGAAAAACTCGGTTAACTCATTCTCTTCATTTTGTGGATTCACATTTTCCTAATCAAGGCAGAGCTCAAACATGAGGTTCTCAATACTGTGAAAAGAAGTGTATTTTCACAGTAAGAAAGGCATTTTTAACAGAAAGCAGGAAGTCTCATTATGCAGCCTGTTCTGGGAAGTTTTCCAATGCAAGTTTTGGAAATGAAAGACATGTACATAATGATTTAGTTCAGAACTTGTGGTTACTGACCATAACTAACTTAAGAACATGTGTAAATCACCTGTCTGCAGAGAATACCAGCCTAAGACAAAGCTTTTGGAAAAGCACTGACCTGCTACCTCTTCTATTTGAAAAGGCTAACAGATAGAAAACAGAAAGAATAGAAATCAGCTTTAATGACTGGTTCAGAACTGGGAAAGTAGTAATAAGTAAGGTATTTTTATAAATATATATACACTAGATACACACACACACACATATATGGGAACTTACATATAATTACATAAGTAATTATGGCTACAAAGGGTGGCTACAAAGAAGACGGAGACTCCCTTTTTACAAGGAGTCACATGGAAAAGACAAGAGGTAATGGGTACATGTTACTCCAGAGGGGAGATTCCAATTGGATACAAGAGGAAAATTTTTCTCAATGAGAACAATCAGCCATTGGAATAATGTCCCCAGGGAAGTGGTGGATTCCCCACCATTGGACACTTTTAAGATTCAGCTGGACAGGGTGTTGGGCCATCTTGTCTACACTGTGCTTTTGCCAAGAAAGGTTGGACCAAATGACCCTTGAGGTCCCTTCCAACTTGGTATTCTATGATTCTATGAAGTATATATACTCCTAGAGGAGCCACCACTCTGTAATGATACTCAATTCTCTAACACTGCTTGCACCAGTATTACAAACAATTCAGAATTCATGCTAGTATGAAAAAACAGGACTTAAAAAATGAAAGTTCCTCTTAGGTCAGTTGGGCAAAAACTTATAACAATGGGACATTATTATACAGCAGTGGGCAACAAAATCTAGATTGACGCACAGCACTCAAGGGAACTTCCAAATTTTACTGTATTTGGTGAAGGTTTAGCTTCAGTGCAGAGTTATACATTCATTCTGGTTAGACAATATCATTAAAAAGTGAAATAACAAAGGTGAAACCCTATGAGAATACAGCATGCATTTGAATGCAAAATAAAAATGCATGTACTACTCCATTCAAATTTGCAGTAGTGGCAAATTGTCCTAATAAATCAGTATTTTGGTTTGAAATATATAAAGCTATACCTATTGTAAGGAAATACATTTTTTTAGTTGCGAGAAGTGTCTAGCTATGCGTCTAGCTTCAGTAAACTTCTAATGTGCTTCTGCATATCAACAAGGGATATAGATTACCAGATTTTCATTTGCCAGTTTACTGCAAAGCAGACATATGATTCAATCTTTAGAAGGTGGCTCACTTTAAAATCTAATCTCAAATTCATATAGCAAGTCCTAATGAGCCTGCTAGGAGTAAACAAATTAGTCTCCAGGATGTATTATGCATTAATTAATCAGACTAATAGTATTATGAAATGTGTAATAGATGAAAATTAGTTCTAAGTACAGTACTTGCATTGAAGAATGAACACAGAAGAATTAAAGCATAATAAAAGTATTCTCAAATTTCTACCACTGTCAGCTAAATCAACTATACTTAATTAATGACATATATTTCTCTTCCATTTAACTGCATGTTTTGGTGAGACGAACTACAATTTTTCATGCTGTTTTACTCTTGACTGCCATGTTAAATTTACTTTTTGAAAAATCACTGTTAGCAATCAGGGTGAGATACCTAACCTTGCACTGACCCAACTGTAACAGCTCAGCATGCGGCATATAAAGTCACTTCAGTCCAAAACGGTGGAAACAAGGGAGTACCACTCTTACTGCAGTTCTTTAACAGAAGAGCTTATTTGGTCCTGAGCAGAAAATCTGTAAAGTGCACTTATTCCTAAATAAAATGTACACAGTACTGAAAGATCTGGAGTTTCTAATGGAAACTGGAAGCTGGAGAAGCTTGGGTCCTTAATAGGGAGATGCACTGTATTTGTTCCTCTCTTTTCCTCCTTGACTGCGAATGTTTTAACTTTTCAAAAGATACTGGAAAAGATCCCACAGGAGAGATAAGATCATTAAACTGATATATTGCATATACTTGCAGCTATTTCCATTGACGTGTTGCCACCATCTTTTACTTGGTATGACGCTAATGCCTAACCAGCCGAGCCTGTAAGGGCCACACTGTGTCAGGTTGTATTCAAATGCAATCCATACTCTGCTGAGCACGGCATCTAGATGGACAGAACAGTATACAGGCAGAGACATACAGCAGTTTTCCTATTGTGAAAGTGTTGGGGGAAAAGCCAGGAAGCGCTAAACTCTGCATACTAAGACAGATAGGCACACCACGTGAATGTTTCACTAAATAAACAGGCGTGTTTGCCAGACAAAATCTCACCCTGAATGAATATGCTGGGAAAAATAGGGTAGAGGCAGTGTATATCTCTAAGATGACCAGCATCACTACATTCATCATGTAAATATTTGAAATTGTGGTCAGTCAGTTTTGCAATACTTCTGCTGTTTTCAGTCTTAACCACCTCTTAAACAAGAGTCATTAACCTTCATTTTGTTTCTTTCTTTAGTAATACGAGCTAATGCCTGCAGGAGACAGGATGACGAGAAACAAACGCTCCAATCATTACTTCTGTCCTAACTCTCTAAATGTAAATAAGTCCACTTAACTACCAGCCAGCCCCAGACTTCTCATTTCAATAGAACTTGCTCATAGCTATGCCTAAATCTGGCTTACTGTTACAAATCAAAACGGTAAATGAATAAAAGGCCAGCTCCTGTTCTAAGCCACTTCAAAATTATCACTGGCTGCAGAAAGGGATAATTTAAAGCAGAAACGTTAGCTGTGGTTTTCTTTTCAGAATAACTTGCAGTACTATGCAGACCAGCTTTCTTACCTGAGCTTCCTGAGGTGCTTTCAATATCCCGCTCAGTCAGCATTTTCCCTGCAGGTAGCTGAACTCCAGCTGAATTCAGGTTGCCTACAACCATCATCTCTTCATAACAGATAGCATAATACCCCTTTAGGAAAGACCTGTTTGTCCAACTACAGTCAAATGATACTGTCTTTCCTAAGGACAGGAGAGATATGCAAACCAGTCAGAGTCCTAAGACCTTTTTATACATTGTAGATTTTTTCAAATACAGAACTAAATCAGTTTTCCTCCAGCATTTTCTTCCAGACTCAGTTCCCAGCAGTATTCCAGCATTAAAAGCAACTGAAGTGAACCCCAACACCACCTTGGCAGAGCAGAGGTGGGGCACCATTGTCCTTCCCCATTCTCCTTGCCCCCATGTCAACACACGACCACAGTGGGAAACAGAATGAGCATCATATGTTCACCTTCAAGAAACAAATCTGGCCTCAGAGCTGCCCAATATGCATCAGCCGTGTTCAGCAACAGTATTAAACAGAAACTTCTCCTAGACACAAGTGAAAGTTCAGGAACTCAACTCCTGTGCACTTTCAACAGGACCTGGATGCTTAACCACCCTTACTGTCTCTGAAAATCCCCTTGTCAATGATGAAACTTGGCTGAGAATGACAAGTATTACAGTTGCTGTTATTATTGTTTATGATTTTCTATCTTATTTGTCACAAGTCATATACATTGACCTAAATGCAGTAAAAATGTATAGTTGTAAATGCAGGCAGACTTTAATAGTAGTACTTCATTCAGTCAAGGATTAAAATGACGTACTATTGAACACTGTCAGAATAAAAAACCCCATTTTTACATAGTACCCTAAAATATGAGCTATTATTGTTTCAAAATAAAATCCATGCAATGAAAAAGTCATTTAAACCAATTAATGTTTCACTTCCCTACTTCATTAGAACAGACAGCTGGATGAAGAAGTCAGTTCAAAGACCAAAGACGCACCTGCGATGGGGCAGAGCACACAGGCAACATGGATCCCAAACACCCCTGGAAAGAGTCACTCTGCAACTGCAGTGTACACAAGAGAAGGCTGTGGCGTCTGTGGACTTAAATCTGTAAAACCAACAGCCAAGTACAGTCCTGTCTTCCTACAATGCAAACTTCTCTTACACTTGTCTAACTCCACTGACTCCAAGGAAATTTTAGCTTTTTTACACCAGAGAAAGGACAGAATCAGCTACAGTCACAAGCAGAGATGTGTAAACACAGGTGAGAGTAAGCTCAGCTACTAAGCAATGCAGCAGGGCTGACTCCAATAAACAGAGAGCAAAATCACGAAGAGCCCGAAAAACTGGCAAATAGATTTTATATGGAATGCTTAATTTCATGGAGAGTCAGTATTTTAATTTCAGGACCACAGCACAACAAGGTCTGGAGCAAGAATGAAGCCAGAGCTCAAACCAAAGTTCTGGGAACAGCCTCGGTATTCCAGTGTTACACAGTCAATGTATAAGCTTGAGTTAAGCTTTAGGGAACAAAAACCTATTAACTTAAATCCTATCTCTTACTGACTTAGGAGGGATGTATGTTTGTGGAAGAGAGGACTTGTAGTACAGACTGAAATAAGCAGAATAACTCTTGCATTAAATCACCCTGTTATTTTAAGAAAAGGTTAATTTGTAAAACAAATTGAGCTTCATTAGGGACTAATTGGCTAGAAAATTTTCTTTAAAAATGTCTTCTAATTATACAGGTGAAAAAAAATCTTTTCAAAGCACTTTTATAATTAAAAATCATTCTTGATCAATTTCTTTTAACATTTAGTCAAGAAAAAAACATTACAGGAAGGTTTAGCCAAGAGTTGAGCATCATAGTCGACACCACTGCAATAAGTACAACGGGATGATCAGTAAGACAACATCTGTGTCTGCTGGGAATAATCTAGAAAGAAATCTATAAGCAAATTTGAACTATTGAAGGAAAACATGAGATTTTCTGTGCTGGGGCTGGAGTGATTCAGCAGAAATTGCATTCTCTTTTCACAACTGTAAAATGAATGCCCAAGGCAAGACGACTCATCTCACTAGGAAATACCCTTCTCCAAAAGGTGTGTTAAACTCCTCCTCTTCACCACATCTGCCAGTGCCTGTGGCACTGAACAGGAAGACCTTGCTTGTAGCTTCAGTTTGGCTTACCTTATACAAAGCAGCTGGTCCACATTTTCCATTTTGGAAGAACTTCCAGAACAAAACCAGCACATGAAAACTGACTGCTTTCATTCTCAGCCCTTCAAACACTACTCCCACAGCCTGAGTGAGGTCTGGTTCTTCACTGCTTTGCACTTTGCTTAGCCTCTCTTAGGAGTATGTAAAATGTAATGCTCTGAATATGCCAGATTATGAATCCTCTTTTATTTGTTTACCCAATTAGGATTTCACTTCCTAGAAAATTTTCAGTAGTAATTTCACTTGTAATCACATAACATAGTATAATAGGGGTTCATTTCTGCCATATGACTACAGAAATAATATTAATAGCTAATCCACAGTGGTTGTAAAAATACATTCCACTTACTCCTATTTGTTATAACATTAAGAAATTATAGAGTCAAAAAGGTTATGTCAATATCTAAGGATCCTGTTTTATATCATCAGTTGTACAATGAATTTTCCTGCCTAAATTTTAAAATTCTTTCAAGCACCATTAGCCTCCATAGTCAAGCAGACTGTCAAAAGCAGTGAGATCTATAATCACTGGGAGATGGCTAGAAAGGCACTTCATATCTAGTATCGATTTCAGAATGAATTTGTGCTGTCTTGGTAAGAACTGCAGTGTGCTTTACAGTTTGTCTTGGTAAGAACTGCAGTGTGCTTTACAGTTAGGGCTTAGGAAGGGGAAAAAGGGTAAATTCCCCCCAAAAATGCACAGAGAGGAAGACAGTACTATGCAGTAAGTTTCAATATTAGATCTAAGGAATTAATCCTCTGTTGAGGCCTTGTATCAAATTAAGAGACAGTAGCTTTGGGTAGGCCTATTAAATAGACACACCCCCTGCCCCACACTCCTCCTAAATTAGTATGTTTTAAGGCATCATCTTAAATATCAGGACTGCACCTTTTTCACTGCAACAAGAAAAAACAGGTTGGACTACTGAACTTTCTCATTTGCAAGCATATCCTCAAGTAATATGCTAGAAGTGTCATTGGTCTCAAATTCATTCTGTGAACCACTGCAAATTAGTCTCTTTCCTAGGCAGTCGAATCTCTAATATGGGCAGAGTCCTCCTTAATGTATTATAAGAGAAGGGGATGGACACAAAACCAAGAAAGAAGTGTGAACACTCACCAGGTCTGGAAAATAAAGGGTCAGAGTTCCAGTCTCCAAAAGATGGGAATGACAAGAGGGCAATATGTAAATACTCAAAGTAAAACAAAGGACAGAAGAAACAGGGAACATGCAAGATTTTGTGTGCAGTGATTAGCAGTAGGTGCTCTTTGTATGGGGGGAAGATCTTTTTGGAAGCTCAGGACCTAGTAGAAGCAGTAACAGAAAACAGGCAAAGAATTTTTAAAAAGTAAGGCAGACAGAAAAGGTCAGAGATTTATTTTATTTCTTTTTTCTGCCACTCCTTTCTAAATGTATACTGTGTGTTAGACTGTAAATAATCCTGAGCAGAATGTGTTTCCCGTCATACATAAAAAGCCTCAGTTCTCTTTTTGTGTACTATTAAAAAAAAGTAATAATAATGATGAATAATGGCTCCAAGCTTACCCGCACGGGTGAATCTATTTTCGGACCTGTAAAGTGATTGCATGGATTCAGGCACAGCATGCAGTGCTTATCCACAATGAATCCACCTAGTTTGTTTTGGAATGTGACCTCATTCTAGTTTAATTAATTAAATCAAAGCCTGTAAGTCAAAGCGGTATTTGCTTGCATCTGAACTTTGAAAAATTTCTAGACCTTTGGAGCTCCCAGATTGTTGTTGATCATGTAAAGCATGTAAGTCCGTATTTTCACATATCTGTAAGCTTTTACATCTGTAGCCTTGTCTGTATCAGCTTTTTCTGAGATATTTAATTTTTAATCATTCTACTGAATTCACAATTATTGTAAAAATTCTAAAGGATATCCTTTAAGTACAGGATTCTGGTCCCTCTGATATGCCTTTTTTTATAAGGTTGTTCTTATTTTCATTGGCTCCCTGTCTGGGCTTACCTGCTGGGATGCACAAACACTAGTACCAGAACAAAGCACAAACATGACCAGAAGTGAGGGCAAAATCACAGCAGCCTGGATTTAGGTTACCTTAAGGTGCAATGAATCTTTACTACAACATAAGACACAAATAGCGTAGAAAGAATTTATCCCTGCCATAGTAGTGTGAACAAAGTCTGTGGATAAAGACAGAGAAAACTTTCAGATGTAATTTTAGGGTAAGTAAAATGTGTTTTTAAGTAAAATGGGTTATTGCTTTGCTTGTTTTCATTTTTTCACTTATATCTTTTACAAACATTTGAGAGTTTTTGGATACTGTAAAAAAGTTGTTTTCTTTGCACTTGACTTTAACCTACCTTGAGTCAAGGGTGATTTCAAAATGATTAGGTAAGAATGAGGTGTTTCTTACCTTAGGGTGTGCAGATCTACCAACTGAGCATGAGGAGATCCCAATACCCAGCACCTAGGTGCTGGTGTTCCTAGCCTGGTTTCCAGACTATTTGAACACCAAGGGTGTTTGGGGGCAAGACACCATTTTTGTCTGTTATGCATGTAACATGAGGAATGGTTTATCCACAAGAATGCCAACACAAGGGACATTGTTCTACAGAAATAGAAGGGTGTGAATTTGCAGAACGAAACTGCTGAAAAGAAAAGATTTGGCATAGTAAAGGACTGTTACCTAAATGAAAAGCTAAAGTTAGAATAGTATGAACTGAGAAATGTCTCTCTGCGGAAGACAGCAAAAACAAGTAGTTGGACTTACTTAAATGATATCTGGAATTCAATCAAATGACGTATAAAAAGCAGAGTGCTCCAAAAGGCTAGAAGGCATTTAAAATTATGCTAAATGAGATGCTAGGAAAGCCTTTGTCCCTGAAAGAATAGCCTCAGGTTGAGACAGTCGTGAATGGTATAAATTAGCCCATGGTATGGAAACCTGGAACTCTTGGAAGTTGACTGACCCAGAGGCAAAGCAACTCATCTAAGAGACCACGCGATTTTGTCAGACTCTATTCATAGTGTAACAAAGGATTATATGAGTGAGGAATAAAGAAGTTTATCTGAAGAATAAAATAATAGCACATGATCACAGAGGTCTTCCTTTAAATTTGTTTAGGGACTACACTAGCTTTACCACCTGCTTAGAAAGGATTTATTAAGAAAGGGTAGAATCTCCCAGAGCTGTACTCCCAGAAACTCCACAACTTCAAGAAACAGGACAGATTAGTTTCAATATATTATATCCCTTTTAAATATTGGCAGCTGAAGCACGGAATAGCGAAGAAACTTATTCAGAGTCAGAAAAGGAGAAATCCAAAGAGCTTTTCTATGTTACAATTAAGTTAATGACAACCCCACACATATACCCTGTCAGACTTAAACTTGAGCTTCTTCCACGTACTGCATGCAGGCATATTTGCATGGTATTTATTTAGACAGACAAGAGCAGGTACTCTTCATCTCTCTTTTTCAGAATAAAAAGACAGTACTTTTTTTTTAAAAAAATTAGGTGCTTCATTAAAAAATGTGACTGAATTTATACCTTGTAGCAATATTAGAGTAACATGGATCTTGGAGATTTCAAAAATATGGAGCTATTTTCAAAAGTGCTATTCACTAGGTTGAATGTTTTTCAGTACACGATCATCCTCATAGTTATTCTCCTATTTATTTAAAATCTGTAGAGAATTAGTAGGCCTATAAGCTACATATACAGAATGAATGTATTACCCCCCTGCTACTTAGTTTTCCTCTACACACCCAAGAATTGCATATGTACTTTTTCCCAGGATATTGCAATGGCAGCTGAGATTCAGCTAATTATTCACTTCAATTCCCAAATAATATACAGTTTGCTACTTAATTATTTATCTTGATGGGATGGCTTACGCTGGGTGAACCAATGGCTACAGATATGGCCATCTGACCAAATTTCAGTATTTTCCATGACTTTATTTTCTATTACAGGTACCTCTGAATCATGGCTGATGTTCAGCTTCATTTAGAAAAAAAGATAGTTTTTTAAGTGTATCAGTTATTTTTTTAAATTAAACTGGTGAAAAGAACTTAGAAAAATTATTTTTTGTGTATATACATATCAAAATTACATGTGAAGACACATATTAAGAACTTGTGATGTCATTGAACACTTTTCAGTACTTTAAAGGCAGATTCCCCTTTCTCATCTCTTCTTTACAAATATAATTTCTAAATGCTTAAATAAAAACTCAGCTTGTTGAGCCAACAGTTCAAATTGAATGAAAGGAACCGACTTGTCAGGAGTACTTGTAGTGTAGAAAGTGCTCTGAATAGCATTTGCTCCTTTCCGATCTCCAATGCAACTTCGCGTGTGGCATTTTACACTACGCTTATAATGTAGAACTAGAATCACAGGAAAATGATAACAAAACATATTGAACTTCTCTGTTAATCTCTAAGCTTTCACCTTCTTTGTCCGCATATTCTCCAAATGACAGATGGACAACTGCCAAATGGACATCCTTTTTGTAAAGGTCAGTTAGCTTCCTTGTCTTAAATGAGCAGAAAGTGCTTTCATAGTCTCAGAGATCAAGACAATGGTAACTGTTCACAACACAAACCAGGCAGAAGTTATAAATCAACTGCACAAGGCTTATTTTTAGTAAATAGACAATGATGAAGCTAAATTTGCCGAGATAAATAGTGATTATATAGGGTATAAGCCCTTTCTGATGCATGCATGCAAGCTTCATTAATATTAATGAAGTTGCATATGCCTTGAGAAGACACAATCATTGTTCACTGAATGAAATGCTCTACCTAGTCCTCAAACAAAAAGATACAAAGACAGTAATCACTTATTAGCTCATTGCATATAGGCTGGTGGAAATAAAGCACTGCTATTTTAGCAGCCCTCTGATGGAATGCCCTGATTGTAATCTCTGGAAACAGTGTCCCTTGCAACCATTTCAAAGCAGTTAAAATCTTATTGGCATATTCAAAGTACCTACTGCTGACAGGGCTTGCTGTCACTAAGAAACCAATGAAGTGATTAGCATTTGGAGTGTGATTGTGAAGCAGCAACATAATACACTGTGATTAGGAGACTGAGCGAACCACTTCTAAAAAGAAGAGCGAGCACAGGATTAAAACTTAATATGACATATATTTTGGGTTCACTTTTTCTACTGCAAACTCTATTGCTCCCAAAAGACTGGGAGTCTACTACTACATGTCCAGTTCCAATACACAGCTAAGCTGATGGGAACCTAGCCCCTCTGCTGAACTTGATAGAACTATGCTGATTTACATCACTGACAATCTGGATCAAGATTCATAGCTGCTATGTGTTGTGAGCAAAGTAACATGGAAGCTACTTAACTTGTATTTGACTGTATGATTCAGCTTTAGAAATAATTATTTAGTTTTGGTGCTGATAAGAACGTATCCTTGTGAATGAAGCTGGTTTTACCCGCAAGAACTGTGGTAAAGACTTGCCTTTGTACGGTCATGTTTTCTCCCCGAAGGAAGTCATCAACACTCAGATACATAATGTGTGTTTTGTATTTGAATCAAAAAAGCAAACAGTTACAAAAATTCACCATGACCCTCTTTGTAGATCAGTCCTTTGACACAGACAGGACATAAACATTTTGATTTATTCTCAACTGGCCACATTTTTAATGTTCCACCCCTTGATAGATGGCACCAGTTTATTCCTTATTTATAATCTGCTGTGCATTCTATGTTATCCTCCCTCTAAAGAGTGAATGAACGGGTGGTAATGGAGGGGACCATGATACATTTTTCTGGCTGCTGCCAGTAACCCACTGAAAGGAAGAGGGGATTGGATGGGTCTTCCTCTGTGTGCAGCTGAGACTGAGGGTGGGGGTGGATGGGTGACGATTTTTGCACTGGGGCAAGTGAGACATTCAGACTGGTAGAATTTGTAGTTCAAGCAGAGAGGAGGAAATTACTAAATAAAACAAGCAACAAAACTAGGTCTCAGAAGTAATAAGGATAAAGGAACTTTGTTCCAAAGACTCTGAACAGATGTAATGAACTTGTTGCCAATGAGTTGCTGGACTGAAAGCGTGGAGGAAATAACCACCCCTGCAAGGTACAATCCTTTGATTGTTATCTTACCAAGCTGATTGCAATTTCATGATTCTAGCGGATGTTTTAGTAGAACTTTGCCTCTGAGATTCAAGGTCCTTTTGGGGACACTTGCTTTAAAAGGAGAAGGTGCAGTAAGATCTATGTCAAATCTTCAGATGAGTTTGGAAGCTGCTATATCTCTCCTGCTCTAAAAGCAAGTCTTCACTTAAGCAGCATTTATAAACTAAGTGAAACTCTAACAGTCATGTCTTTACAGCCACGTTCACTGAATGACTGAGCTTGAGCCCTGGGACGAAATACCAGTATGTCAACTCCTATTTCAGTGTATTCTAGCCCGTATCATGTTATGTGTTCGCAGCCCACTGCCCCTCCTTCCTCTCCACAGTGAATCACTACTTGTAAACAGTTCCACGCTAATGAGGCATCACCAGAAAGTGTTGCAGGACCCAAGATGACAGGGCAGTGCTCCCTGAGGACAAAATTCAAGCACTTCATTGTGTTTTCAAGCTTTGACATATGAGTACAAAGCAGTTGGAAATTTATGGAGTTTGCAATTGTATAAGCTGAAGGGTAGACTTCGCCATTGAGTTCTCATATTTAAGAATATGGTTAAATTCTAAATCTCCCCTGTAAGGTCACACTTATGCACATATACAAATGAAATTTTTTTTCCTTACTGCTTTTGCTATTCAGAGTGTTAGCCAGCAACAAAGTTCAGGAAATACTAACAGCATTCACTAGAATGGGTGCTGGTCTCTTCTCTCTCAGCAGCATTTCCCAAAGAGTAAGAAATGTTCCCTTTACCAATATGGCACGAGCAATAGGTTGGGATATTGCACTGCTTTTCAATCTCTTCTTTACTTTTAAAAAATGCATAGGTAATTTCTAAACATTATGGTTGCATAGAAAATAACTGAAATACTCAAAAGTTACTGGTGTAACCAATGCCTGTTTCTGTTTGTAAAGAACCCATGGAGTCTGGAGATGTGAATTCCCCACTGAGAAGAGTAGGTGCTAATTCACATGACAATAATGTAATGATACCTTCTGGGAGCAGCAACATGATACGTTTTCTTTGGGAAAGCCAACAAGAAAAATTTCCATCCTCCTGCTTTTCAACAACTGCTTCTCATACCTAGGCCAATTAGCTAGTCTTCAGCTATTTGAGGGGCTGTTCTAGAAACTGCATCGCTGAAATGAGTATAGAAAACATTAAAAAACACAGAAGAAAAGAAAAAAGGAAGGTAATGGACATGAATTAATGAAAAGGAGGCAAGAAGAGAACTTTATATAGGCTGGGAGTCAGTGGGAGTTAGCTGGTTCCACTGATGACAACAGCAGAATTCCTACTGACTGCACTTTTACATGTGAGCCAGCAATGTGCCCTTGTGGCTGAGAAGGCTAATGGTATCCTGGGATGCATTAAAAACAGTGTGGCCAGCAGGTCAAGGGAGGTCATCCTCCCCCTTTACTCTGCCCTGGTGAGGCCGCATCTGGAGTACTGTGTCCAGTTCTGGGCCCCCCCAGTTCAAGAAGCACAGGGAATTACTGGGGAGTCCAGCAGAGGTCTACAAAGATGATCAAGGGAATGGAGTGCTTCTCTTATTAGGAAAGGCTGGGACACCTGGGTTTGTGTAGCCTGGAGAGGAGAAGACTGAGAGGGGATCTCATCAATGCTTATCAGTATCTAAAGGATGAGCGTCAAGAGGATGGGGCCAGCCTCTTTTCTGTGGGGCCCAGCAACAGGACAATGGGCAACAGGGACAAACTGGAACACAGGAAATTCCATCTGAACATGAAGAAAAACTTCCTTACTTTGAGGGTGGCAGAGCACTGGGACAGGCTGCCTAGAGAGGTTGTGGAGTC
Organism: Burhinus oedicnemus; assembly: GCA_008921705.1. Classification (NCBI taxonomy): domain Eukaryota; kingdom Metazoa; phylum Chordata; class Aves; order Charadriiformes; family Burhinidae; genus Burhinus; species Burhinus oedicnemus. The sequence goes on along the minus strand of VFFE01007664.1, from coordinate 2,726,932 downwards.
TCGTTCTCTGGAGATACTCAAAATTCACCTGGATGCGATCCTGTGCAACCTGCTCTAGGGGAAGCTGCTTTAGCAGGGGAATTGGACTAGATCTCTAGAGGTCCCTTCCAACCCCTACCGTTCTGTGATTCTGTGATCTTTTTCTGCTTGTTTTGGTTTTGTTTGTTTGTTTTTTAAACAGAACTGAAGCAATTTTTAATTTTCAGCTATGTTAATATACTAGAGCATAGACGTGGTGAGCTGATGATGGCATGTGGTGGTATTTACCTTATAATGCCATGCATGGTGTTGCTTTATAATGTGATGATTCTGTGGAGACATGGCAGAGTTATAAATGGCATTATACTGTATTTGCCAAACTATACTGCTAAATCCTAATCCTATGGGCCTTACTAAATTGCTCATTGGTGTAGCAGCTGCAACAAAAACTACAACAACCATGTTCATTACATTTGGTTCTGCAGTATTTTGGGGTTTGGTGGTTTTTTTTTTAAATATCTGATGTTTTATCTACATGTAACATTGCAGGTGTTGAAAGTCGGGGTGTGAAAAACATCCCATGAGGCCATTTCCTACTCTCTTCAGTGACCTGAAAATTCTTGTGTTAGGCTTCTCTGTTCACTATGACATTACTATAATTTTCTAGTAGTCTGGAAGACAGGAAATGCGTACAGTGCTGATACAATGAAACACACTATCCCCTTACAAATTATATTACAGTTTAACCACTTTGTGTAGTACCACCCCAGGAGAAAAGGGAAGGGAGGATGACACAGATTTTTCAGAACTGACAAAGTATCACTATGTATCATCTTGTTAATAAAACAGAAAAGTGTATTTCAGAAATACATGAGCTAAACCTGTTTATCTTTGTTCCTTGAACAGCAGCAGGTAGCTCTATGTCTCAGGCCAACTATCTACCACCACACTTCAGAACCTGCTAAAAACTGTAATATGAATGTTGATGAAAAGTATAATTCCCTCTGATTTTAAAAATAGTTTCTTGCTGTATCATTACAAGATGGTAAATCCCTCAATAAAAGAACAGAAAATCTTTCTGTGACAAAAGCAATACCCCAAACAAAAAGCCAGTAATTCAGCATCATAGTAACTTTTTCTGTCAATACAATGCTGTAACTGTTTTAAAAAAGAGCGCAATTATGGCATTAGTTGTGGAGTAAGATGAAGGTCCTCACCACACACAAAGGGCATGAGTTTAAGGTCCAATCTGCATGGTGAGTTAGGGAACATAAACTTATTTTTTACTGTAAACTGCTGGACTTTCCATGCAAAAAATAATAGCCAAAAAATCCATGCAACTGTAAAAAACTTTTTCATAAACAGGAAACAAGAAGAAAATAAAATAAGAAATGCTCCTCCATTGCCAAGCCACAGCATAACTCTCTAGATTAATACTTTTTCTGGCCCTTAAAAAAACTGAAGATATAGTTCAGACAGTTATCGGCAGCGGAGAGTTGAAAAAGTCTGGTATAAATTTTTTAAAATGAGTGATTCAGAAAAAAAACATCAAAGAATATATCTAGGTTTCAAATATTTTATACATGCAGGAAAGAAGAGTATGTACATATATCTCTATCCTAAAATATATAAAAAGAAAAATAACAATAACCAAGGAAGAGATTCTGATTAAAATTGACTTTTAAGTTAAGCTTTAGTGTTCTTTGAGAGGTAAAGGTATATCAAATGTGCATCAAAATTTCAAAACTGTTCTTTCAAATGCAGATTATTTTACAAGAGTGTTATTTCTATTCAACTTTCAAGAGAAATGAAATACAAAGTTATTATAATTATATATTTTAAGGAGGGGGAAAATATTCCACTTGAATTTGTTCTATGACTTCCCCACACAAAAGTAACACCACAGATAAATAAAATATTAACTTGACTTTTGTAAAAATACTCCAGTTTCACAGTTCAACAGAGAATAAGACCATTTCTCAGAGAGGCAAAGGATCAAAATTAGGGAACCAACATTTTAAAAACTGCTGGTAACTCCAAATTATTCTGCAATATTCTTTTACGTGCACTTCTGTTTGTTCAGAATTCCTATTAAAGGATTGCTACCACCATCACTTGTAGTTTAGATTACAGGTGTCTCTGAAGTGAGATGGAAAAGGATAGAAGGCTTTTGCTGTTTTGACACAAAGTGCAGCATCACTTATCTAAGCCTGGCTTGGTTCTCAGTGTGTTTTCCAAACGGCATTTAGTGCTTCAGCAGCTTCTCCTAGAGACAGACCATATCCTGAAGGACTCATTTCTCCACCTCCTCCTCCTCCCTTTCCACCAGTGTTTTGTGGAACTCATCCTTCCAGAATATAAAAGTACATTGACAGCCACACTGACTACTTCTGTATCCCTTTATATGATTTATTCTTGCCTCTTTCTCATAATCTTGCAATACCAACCACAGTCTATTATTCTCCATTCAGAGAGTAAAAGAAAAGAAATAGTGCCCTACTCTATTTTGTGCTCATGCTGGGTTTGAAACTGCTAGTCATGGAATACAGTAGTCTTCTGCGTAGACAAGGTTCTCAGGATACTGACCCTAAAAAAAAGTTGTAGCAGAGATGGACAACAATAAGAGCTTCTTGGATCCCCGTTTACTACAGAAATGACCGACCTAGAAGAATGTGTGCCCTAAGCATGAAAATAACACCTGTTTTCTCCCCACTGGATTTGGATCACAAAGCAAAGAATTCATGTAAATACAGTTTACTTCAAACAGTGCACACCCCCTTGTCAGTCCTTCTTTCAGCTCCTTCTTCCAAAGCTCCCATTACTTTAAATACACAGAAAATCCATCTCAATACCTAACAGTAAACTGGTAATTCAGAGTAAGTCTTGATAGACTGCTGGCTAAAGGAAGATCAGTTATAAATGAAATACTGTCAGAGAGTTCGTTAGTTTTTAAGTAGGAGTGATTACAAATATTCTCACAGACTGTTGGAGAAATAGATTGTTGGGGACTTTTGAGAAAAAAAGACTTCATTCTTTCAAATTGATAGACTTCTTGAAAATGTATCAGTTGGAAGGAACTTTCACTGCAAAGAAGTACCAGTCTGGAACATTCTGCCCTGAGATCACGGATAGTCCAGAACAATTTTTCAGGTCCCTTCCAAGCCTATACTCTGATTACTGTCATCCTGATCAGAAGAAAATGTTTCCATTTTGGTTCATAAATTAGCAACTTAATGCAGATAAAATTGTATCACAACATTTACTTTTCTCTTTGTGGAACTAGATCACATAATGATTCTTAACAGATCCCTTAACACCTTTTAGTTGTTTCCCCTATATCAGCATTATTGATACTGAAATTTGAATTAAGCATTTCTACATTTCCAACAGAGTAGGATTTTTAGCTATTCATTACTCCTAATGATACAGAGTAGAATTTGATTAATTCTCCTATTTAATTTATTTAAACACATTAGAAACTGTAGTGGTATTGAGGAAATTTTATTGGCAACAAACTGCTTTGGAAAAAGAATGATAACGGAATGTTATTGATTCCTGTTGTTTTTCAGAATAAATATTTTTTTTTCTTGGAATATCTGAGCAAGGAAACACTAGCAGAATTTCCTACAATTATTCTAAAAATGGCTGAGAAAGGAAAGATACTGGTAAGGAAGCAGTACTGGCCTCGGGTGCATTAAGACTAGAGTTGTCTGAAACATTTACTATCAAAACTAAAAATATCAAAAACACATAAAATTAGAAGCCTTACCATTTCTTTGTAAAGTATCTAGATGGATGCTACTTAATGATATTCCTTGGATATACCTACTACTAAACTCAATCTTCCTCCTATTTCAATGTTAGACAATATTTTGTTAGCATTTGCACAGACATCTGTAAAACATGCCAATTTGACAAGTATGGATTATGAAATAAGAAATTACTCTGAACAAAGCTACCTCCCATCAAATGCTCAAAGATCACCAAATTGGGTCATTTGGACAGATGCGAGGCTTCTTCAAACCGTTTGTGCAATATCTTCTAGCAATTGAAAACATTTCCAAACTTTGGTTTGAAATAGTCTTTTTCATTCACTCCTTTCTCCTTCAGACTGTCACTTTTGATGAGTAAGTATTTTCCTACAGAAAAATATTCTCCAGAATATACCAGCCTACCTATGCTTACCCATCTCATGAGAAGGTGCAGAAATCCCAATTTGAGCGTGCTTCACTTAGAATTTTAAAAAGGTTCCAACGAGGCAGAGCATACCCACTGATCTGAAAGTCAGCTCCATTACAGGAGCCCTATTAGAATGTAGAGTGAAACACTCTACAACTCTGTATAAAGATACTGACTTACGGACACCCCATTTGTGAAACTTTTCCAATTGCATTGCCCTGTCTGAAATGCAGCTGCTTTCTATAAATGCATAGCATCCAATTCTGTTTAGCATGTGGCACCCGTTTTAGTTATAAATACAAACTGAACTATCCTTTCTATACAACCTTCTGTAGTTGTTAACTGTATTAAGGAAGTACTGCACTAACCAATCATTTTCAAAATCTTCAAGGCGAAGCAGCCCAATTCCTGTGCAGTTCTGACCACAGAAATGTGTTCAGCCTTTTGATCTAGGAACTTTGTTCTGCAAGATGCAGGAGAGTCTGGCACCGATCCAGCAGTATACACGAACTCCAGCTTAACTTCTGACAGATGAGTAACTCTGTGAAAGCCAAAGACTATTTATATGCTCATAGTTAGGCAGAGTACAAGCTTTTAAAGGTTTCAAAGGCTCTTAATTGAATAGCTGTACTGCCACACATAATACCCTTGAAATGGGAGTATTCATTTTCATGAGGACTCTCCATCGAACTAAAAGTTTACAGAAGTAGTCTGTTTGTTCTCATGAATTTTATTTGTATACTGTGAATAATGTTTATTAATAATACACTCTGCTTAGTGTGACTGATAGAGAAATAAGAGCTTCTGGTACGACTCAAGGTTTGCAGAATCAGGTCCTTCCTTTTGTTGTATTGGATTAGCAGATGAACAAGAGAGAAAGAATTTAAGTTGTTTTCAAAACCAATGGAGAATGTGGTAGCCTTTCTTTTTAACCTTGGATTTATTCACTTCAATGTTGAGTGTATATAAGATTAAGAAATGCTCAATCTCTTGACTATTAAAGTCTCTGCCTACTTGTAGCTGATGATTCATGGCTTATTGTTTCTCTAATAGTTCACAGTTAATTGGTATGGTGAAGAATTAAAGATTAACTGTCAAAATGTAAAAGTGTCAGGATTTTTTTTTAAGAGAAAGAACAGAAAAATATCTGCAGATGAAGAACTGCTACCTAAATAACCTCACACAATATCTATACAGCCACAAAATCAACCTTTATACCATTACACAAGCAAGGATGCTTTTAAATAAGGCAGTTTCAATTTTATAGCATCCCATAACTTGCAATCAGCAGCTCTTTAATAAAACTGAAATAAGCACCTCACAGTCAATGGGTATTTCTTGTATTTTTTTGCACAACCAAAAATAGGATTCACATTAAACTGAAAATTGGGTCATGCTTCAGCACACAGTAATTTGACCTAAAGATAACATTTCTGTCCCACAGTTATAAGATGTGCCTTTCAGACAATGAAAACATTTAAGAACTACAATTTTAGGTAGTTTATATAATGTAAAAATGTCTGTCATGCTCCTGGAATCCAAAATATAATGAAACATTTCAGTCTTGGCTGTATGTAGCACTGTGTTCCCACAGAACAGACAGTAGTATTATATCATGGCATAATGTTGGCATAAGAGCACACAACAGGAAAAATGACATGTCTGATTTCATCTGGTGGTTTATTTCTTACTAATAATCTGCAGCAAAACTGAATTTACAATTTGTAGGAGGTAAGACAAGTGTTTATTTGTGCCTGGTTGCACCATGAGAAAAGTCCTCGATTCTTTGATCATGGCAAACTTTGTAGCACCCTGAAGGCATGTTTCACTCAGCTCAGGTAGATCAGGGAGTATTCAGACCAAGAAACAAAACACAGGTCATTTACCAGGTACCAATTACACTGGCTTGCAAGCCAGTCAGTGACATGTTTAGAGGAGAAAAACTTAGGGCAAAAAAAAAAAAAAAAAATAAATATTGCTAAGAATAAAGG